>OX465279.1:11003239-11079239 GCA_949987645.1 Tachina grossa | reverse complement strand
ATAATAATTAATATATAATAATAATAATAATAATTAATAATAATAATAATAATAATAATAATAATAATAATAATAATAATAATATAATAATAATAATAATAATAATAATAATAATAATAATAATTAATAATAATAATAATAATAATAATAAAATAATAATAATAATAATAATAATAATAATAATAATAATAATAATAATAATAATAATAATAATAATAATAATAATAATAATAATAATAATAATAATAATAATAATAATAATAATAATAATAATAATAATAATAATAATAATAATAATAATAATAATAATAATAATAATAATAATAATAATAATAATAATAATAATAATAATAATAATAATAATAATAATAATAATAATAATAATAATAATAATAATAATAATAATAATAATAATAATAATAATAATAATAATAATAATAATAATAATAATAATAATAATAATAATAATAATAATAATAATAATAATAATAATAATAATAATAATAATAATAATAATAATAATAATAATAATAATAATAATAATAATAATAATAATAATAATAATAATAATAATAATAATAATAATAATAATAATAATAATAATAATAATAATAATAATAATAATAATAATAATAATAATAATAATAATAATAATAATAATAATAATAATAATATAATAATAATAATAATAATAATAATAATAATAATAATAATAATAATAATAATAATAATAATAATAATAATAATAATAATAATAATAAAATAATAATAATAATAATAATAATAATAATAATAATAATAATAATAATAATAATAATAATAATAATAATAATAATAATAATAATAATAATAATAATAATAAAAATAATAATAATAATAATAATAATAATAATAATAATAATAATAATAATAATAATAATAATAATAATAATAATAATAATAATAATAATAATAATAATAATAATAATAATAATAATAATAATAATAATAATAATAATAATAATAATAATAATAATAATAATAATAATAATAATAATAATAATAATAATAATAATATAATAATAATAATAATAATAATAATAATAATAATAATAATAATAATAATAATAATAATAATAATAATAATAATAATAATAATAATAATAATAATAATAATAATAATAATAATAATAATAATAATAATAATAATAATAATAATAATAATAATAATAATAATAATAATAATAATAATAATAATAATAATAATAATAATAATAATAATAATAATAATAATAATAATAATAATAATAATAATATAATAATAATAATAATAATAATAATAATAATAATAATAATAATAATAATAATAATAATAATAATAATAATAATAATAAAAAATAATAATAATAAATAATAATAATAATAATAATAATAAAATAATAATAATAATAATAATAATAATAATAATAATAATAATAATAATAATAATAATAATAATAATAATAATAATAATAATAATAATAATAATAATAATAATAATAATAATAATAATAATAATAATAATAATAATAATAATAATAATAATAATAATAATAATAATAATAATAATAATAATAATAATAATAATAATAATAATAATAATAATAATAATAATAATAATAATAATAATAATAATAATAATAATAATAATAATAATATAATAATAATAATAATAATAATAATAATAATAATAATAATAATAATAATAATAATAATAATAATAATAATAATAATAATAATAATAATAATAATAATAATAATAATAATAATAATAATAATAATAATAATAATAATAATAATAATAATAATAATAATAATAATAATAATAATAATAATAATAATAATAATAATAATAATAATAATAATAATAATAATAATAATAATAATAATAATAATAATAATAATAATAATAATAATAATAATAATAATAATAATAATAATAATAATAATAATAATAATAATAATAATAATAATAATAATAATAATAATAATAATAATAATAATAATAATAATAATAATAATAATAATAATAATAATAATAAATAATAATAATAATAATAATAATAATAATAATAATAATAATAATAATATAATAATAATAATAATAATAATAATAATAAATAATAATAATAATAATAATAATAATAATAATAATAAATAATAATAATAATAATAATAATAATAATAATAATAATAATAATAATAATAATAATAATAATAATAATAATAATAATAATAATAATAATAATAATAATAATAATAATAATAATAATAATAATATAATAATAATAATAATAATAATAATAATAATAATAATAATAATAATAATAATAATAATAATAATAATAATAATAATAATAATAATAATAATAATAATAATAATAATAATAATAATAATAATAATAATAATAATAATAATAATAATAATAATAATAATAATAATAATAATAAAAATAATAATAATAATAATAATAATATAATAATAATAATAATAATAATAATAATAATAATAATAATAATAATAATAATAATAATAATAATAATAATAATAATAATAATAATAATAATAATAATAATAATAATAATAATAATAATAATAATAATAATAATAATAATAATAATAATAATAATAATAATAATAATAATAATAATAATAATAATAATAATAATAATAATAATAATAATAATAATAATAATAATAATAATAATAATAATAATAATAATAATAATAATAATAATAATAATAATAATAATAATAATAATAATAATATAATAATAATAATAATAATAATAATAATAATAATAATAATAATAATAATAATAATAATAATAATAATAATAAATAATAATAATAATAATAATAATAATAATAATAATAATAATAATAATAATAATAATAATAATAATAATAATAATAATAATAATAATAATAATAATAATAAATAATAATAATAATAATAATAATAATAATAATAATAATAATAAAATAATAATAATAATAATAATAATAATAATAATAATAATAATAATAATAATAATAATAATAATAATAATAATAATAATAATAATAATAATAATAATAATAATAATAATAATAATAATAATAATAATAATAATAATAATAATAATAATAATAATAATAATAATAATAATAATAATAATAATAATAATAATAATAATAATAATAATAATAATAATAATAATAATAATAATAATAATAATAATAATAATAATAATAATAATAATAATAATAATAATAATAATAATAATAATAATAATAATAATAATAATAATAATAATAATAATAATAATAATAATAATAAATAATAATAATAATAATAATAATAATAATAATAATAATAATAATAATAATAATAATAATAATAATAATATAATAATAATAATAATAATAATAATAATAATAATAATAATAATAATAATAATAATAATAATAATAATAATAATAATAATAATAATAATAATAATAATAATAATAATAATAATAATAATAAATAATAATTATAATAATAATAATAATAATAATAATAATAATAATAATAATAATAATAATAATAATAATAATAATAATAATAATAATAATAATAATAATAATAATAATAATAATAATAATAATAATAATAATAATAATAATAATAATAATAATAATAATAATAAATAATAATAATAATAATAATAATAATAATAATAATAATAATAATAATAATAATAATAATAATAATAATAATAATAATAATAATAATAATAATAATAATAATAATAATAATAATAATAATAATAATAATAATAATAATAATATAATAATAATAATAATAATAATAATAATAATAATAATAATAATAATAATAATAATAATAATAATAATAATAATAATAATAATAATAATAATAATAATAATAATAATAATAATAATAATAATAATAATAATAATAATAATAATAATAATAATAATAATAATAATAATAATAATAATAATAATAATAATAATAATAATAATAATAATAATAATAATAATAATAATAATAATAATAATAATATAATAATAATAATAATAATAATAATAATAATAATAATAATAATAATAATAATAATAATAATAATAATAATAATAATAATAATAATAATAATAATAATAATAATAATAATAATAATAATAATAAATAATAATAATAATAATAATAAATAATAATAATAATAATAATAATAATAATAATAATAATAATAATAATAATAATAATAATAATAATAATAATAATAATAATAATAATAATAATAATAATAATAATAATAATAATAATAATAATAATAATAATAATAATAATAATAATAATAATAATAATAATAATAATAATAATAATAATAATAATAATAATAATAATAATAATAATAATAATAATAAAATAATAATAATAATAATAATAATAATAATAATAATAATAATAATAATAATAATAATAATAATAATAATAATAATAATAATAATAATAATAATAATAATAATAATAATAATAATAATAATAATAATAATAATAATAATAATAATAATAATAATAATAATAATAATAATAATAATAATAATAATAATAATAATAATAATAATAATAATAATAATAATAATAATAATAATAATAATAATAATAATAATAATAATAATAATAATAATAATAATAATAATAATAATAATAATAATAATATAATAATAATAATAATAATAATAATAATAATAATAATAATAATAATAAATAATAATAATAATAATAATAATAATAATAATAATAATAATAATAATAATAATAATAATAATAATAATAATATAATAATAATAATAATAATAATAATAATAATAATAATAATAATAATAATAATAATAATAATAATAATAATAATAATAATAATAATAATAATAATAATAATAATAATAATAATAATAATAATAATAATAATAATAATAATAATAATAATAATAATAATAATAATAATAATAATAATAATAATAATAATAATAATAATAATAATAATAATAATAATAATAATAATAATAATAATAATAATAATAATAATAATAATAATAATAATAATAATAATAATAATAATAATAATAATAATAATAATAATAATAATAATAATAATAATAATAATAATAATAATAATAATAATAATAATAATAATAATAATAATAATAATAATAATAATAATAATAATAATAATAATAATAATAATAATAATAATAATAATAATAATAATAATAATAATAATAATAATAATAATAATAATAATAATAATAATAATAATAATAATAATAATAATAATAATAATAATAATAATAATAATAATAATAATAATAATAATAATAATAATAATAATAATAATAATAATAATAATAATAATAATAATAATAATAATAATAATAATAATAATAATAATAATAATAATAATAATAATAATAATAATAATAATAATAATAATAATAATAATAATAATAATAATAATAATAATAATAATAATAATAATAATAATAATAATAATAATAATAATAATAATAATAATAATAATAATAATAATAATAATAATAATAATAATAATAATAATAATAATAATAATAATAATAATAATAATAATAATAATAATAATAATAATAATAATAATAATAATAATAATAATAATAATAATAATAATAATAATAATAATAATAATAATAATAATAATAATAATAATAATAATAATAATAATAATAATAATAATAATAATAATAATAATAATAATAATAATAATAATAATAATAATAATAATAATAATAATAATAATAATAATAATAATAATAATAATAATAATAATAATAATAATAATAATAATAATAATAATAATAATAATAATAATAATAATAATAATAATAATAATAATAATAATAATAATAATAATAATAATAATAATAATAATAATAATAATAATAATAATAATAATAATAATAATAATAATAATAATAATAATAATAATAATAATAATAATAATAATAATAATAATAATAATAATAATAATAATAATAATAATAATAATAATAATAATAATAATAATAATAATAATAATAATAATAATAATAATAATAATAATAATAATAATAATAATAATAATAATAATAATAATAATAATAATAATAATAATAATAATAATAATAATAATAATAATAATAATAATAATAATAATAATAATAATAATAATAATAATAATAATAATAATAATAATAATAATAATAATAATAATAATAATAATAATAATAATAATAATAATAATAATAATAATAATAATAATAATAATAATAATAATAATAATAATAATAATAATAATAATAATAATAATAATAATAATAATAATAATAATAATAATAATAATAATAATAATAATAATAATAATAATAATAATAATAATAATAATAATAATAATAATAATAATAATAATAATAATAATAATAATAATAATAATAATAATAATAATAATAATAATAATAATAATAATAATAATAATAATAATAATAATAATAATAATAATAATAATAATAATAATAATAATAATAATAATAATAATAATAATAATAATAATAATAATAATAATAATAATAATAATAATAATAATAATAATAATAATAATAATAATAATAATAATAATAATAATAATAATAATAATAATAATAATAATAATAATAATAATAATAATAATAATAATAATAATAATAATAATAATAATAATAATAATAATAATAATAATAATAATAATAATAATAATAATAATAATAATAATAATAATAATAATAATAATAATAATAATAATAATAATAATAATAATAATAATAATAATAATAATAATAATAATAATAATAATAATAATAATAATAATAATAATAATAATAATAATAATAATAATAATAATAATAATAATAATAATAATAATAATAATAATAATAATAATAATAATAATAATAATAATAATAATAATAATAATAATAATAATAATAATAATAATAATAATAATAATAATAATAATAATAATAATAATAATAATAATAATAATAATAATAATAATAATAATAATAATAATAATAATAATAATAATAATAATAATAATAATAATAATAATAATAATAATAATAATAATAATAATAATAATAATAATAATAATAATAATAATAATAATAATAATAATAATAATAATAATAATAATAATAATAATAATAATAATAATAATAATAATAATAATAATAATAATAATAATAATAATAATAATAATAATAATAATAATAATAATAATAATAATAATAATAATAATAATAATAATAATAATAATAATAATAATAATAATAATAATAATAATAATAATAATAATAATAATAATAATAATAATAATAATAATAATAATAATAATAATAATAATAATAATAATAATAATAATAATAATAATAATAATAATAATAATAATAATAATAATAATAATAATAATAATAATAATAATAATAATAATAATAATAATAATAATAATAATAATAATAATAATAATAATAATAATAATAATAATAATAATAATAATAATAATAATAATAATAATAATAATAATAATAATAATAATAATAATAATAATAATAATAATAATAATAATAATAATAATAATAATAATAATAATAATAATAATAATAATAATAATAATAATAATAATAATAATAATAATAATAATAATAATAATAATAATAATAATAATAATAATAATAATAATAATAATAATAATAATAATAATAATAATAATAATAATAATAATAATAATAATAATAATAATAATAATAATAATAATAATAATAATAATAATAATAATAATAATAATAATAATAATAATAATAATAATAATAATAATAATAATAATAATAATAATAATAATAATAATAATAATAATAATAATAATAATAATAATAATAATAATAATAATAATAATAATAATAATAATAATAATAATAATAATAATAATAATAATAATAATAATAATAATAATAATAATAATAATAATAATAATAATAATAATAATAATAATAATAATAATAATAATAATAATAATAATAATAATAATAATAATAATAATAATAATAATAATAATAATAATAATAATAATAATAATAATAATAATAATAATAATAATAATAATAATAATAATAATAATAATAATAATAATAATAATAATAATAATAATAATAATAATAATAATAATAATAATAATAATAATAATAATAATAATAATAATAATAATAATAATAATAATAATAATAATAATAATAATAATAATAATAATAATAATAATAATAATAATAATAATAATAATAATAATAATAATAATAATAATAATAATAATAATAATAATAATAATAATAATAATAATAATAATAATAATAATAATAATAATAATAATAATAATAATAATAATAATAATAATAATAATAATAATAATAATAATAATAATAATAATAATAATAATAATAATAATAATAATAATAATAATAATAATAATAATAATAATAATAATAATAATAATAATAATAATAATAATAATAATAATAATAATAATAATAATAATAATAATAATAATAATAATAATAATAATAATAATAATAATAATAATAATAATAATAATAATAATAATAATAATAATAATAATAATAATAATAATAATAATAATAATAATAATAATAATAATAATAATAATAATAATAATAATAATAATAATAATAATAATAATAATAATAATAATAATAATAATAATAATAATAATAATAATAATAATAATAATAATAATAATAATAATAATAATAATAATAATAATAATAATAATAATAATAATAATAATAATAATAATAATAATAATAATAATAATAATAATAATAATAATAATAATAATAATAATAATAATAATAATAATAATAATAATAATAATAATAATAATAATAATAATAATAATAATAATAATAATAATAATAATAATAATAATAATAATAATAATAATAATAATAATAATAATAATAATAATAATAATAATAATAATAATAATAATAATAATAATAATAATAATAATAATAATAATAATAATAATAATAATAATAATAATAATAATAATAATAATAATAATAATAATAATAATAATAATAATAATAATAATAATAATAATAATAATAATAATAATAATAATAATAATAATAATAATAATAATAATAATAATAATAATAATTTTGTTTTTTTTTTTTTTTTTTTTTTGGGTTCAAGATGGGAAAATGCTTTATGCATGATGCGCGGATCGTCATCCACAGCGTATGCCGGACTCCCGTAGTGAAACGTATACCGGCTAAAAACCTTGTTGCTCTTGGGATGTGTTGCCCACCACCTATTAATAATAATAATAATAATAATAATAATAATAATATTAAAAATACATATCGCATCCGAAATGTATACAAACTTTTTATTCGTACGTCTTGGAAGTCAGCCCAGCTAGTGATCCGCCTTTTTTTTTTTTTGTTGACACAAGAGAGACGAGAGCAAAATTTTGCGACCTTAGTATTTTCTGTTGGTTCAAATTAGAGGTTAATTAAATAATAAAGTTAAAATATATGTGTATTAATCAAATAATTCGAACAGCCTGTTCAAAATATATTCGAACAGAATAACAAATTATGGACTTATATTCGAATTATTGACAACCCTATGATAATGCGAGATTGCCAAGTATTTTACTTACCGCGAAAAAAAAAACATGAAAGGATATTTAAAATAGTATTATTAAAGGGAATGTCAGTGATTGTTTGCAACAATTGAAGCGTAATAGAGCTTAATTGAATACACGTGATCCAGCCAAGAAGAGAGTGTTCGTATTAGAAAGTTAAGCTGAACATTTCTGATAGAAAAAATACAGTGACAGTCAAAATGATTCAGCTCTTTGGCATACATGCTGGTTTATTTACTTTAAATTGCTATTTCTTTGAAAATAAATTTTTAAAAATTATTGTCGTGCCCAACCAGCTCATCTGAAGTATTCAATTTCAAGAGTATTAAGCTTTGCATCGGTTTGTTTTTTATTTTGATTCTTTTACTTGATTCGATTTTATGTTATCTTGTTTTACTTTAATACCTTATTTTAATTTAACGTGTGTCAAAATGAAACTGAAGTTAAAAAAATTAATTGTTGTTGATTAACCACGTTTGATATACATATGCATTTATATATGTACATTAGAGTGGGTCGATTTGTTCGTGTGTTAAAAAAAAAAAAAGCAAAATGCGTCTAATGAAAATGAAATCTACACAAAATTCTAACTGCCTTATTCATAAAAAATATTTCAAGTTTATTAAACGCTTATTTGACATATTTCTATGGGAAATTTGTCAAATAAACCTATAATAAACCTAATATATTTTTTATGAATTAAACCGTAAGAATATTACCTTAAGAGACTAGCGGCCCTATGTATAATCAAAAACTGGCGTGAAGTTAGCATAAGTGGCAAAATTGAACATGGTCTTAACGTGTTTTGACACACAATTTTACATTAAAAATCATGCCAGGGTGTAATCGTGTGTTAAAACTACATAATGTAAAATTGTGTAGAGGAACTCGTCAACACGTAGTTCAATTTTGTCACTTATGCTGTCCCTATATCCCTATGTATGCTTAAATCTTTAAAACTACGCAACGGATTTTGATGCGGTTTTTTAAATAGATAGAATGATTGAAGAGAAAGATTTATATGTATAATAACATCCATTACATAGTGGAGAAATACTGTTATTTTTGAGGTTTCTAATGTGATGTCGTAAATAATTACATTTTTTCCGCTTATATTGCAAACGCAGGCTGAACCCTACGAGATTTATCAAAATAATGTACTAAGTATTGTAAAAATTGTAAAGGTCTACAGAAAACTCCGCTATGGTATATGTCTATCTCTTATGGATATCCCACAATAACATTTTTAACCGACTTCAAAAAAGAAGGAGGTTATCAAATCGTGTGTATTTTTTTTCTTTCTTTTTTATATTGGTACACGCATAACTCGGTAATTTTTAAACCGATTCTCGGAATTCTTTTCTTGTTTGAAAGGGTTTGCCCGCAGTTGGGTCCCATAATTGTTTTTCGAAAATCGGAAGGGGAAATTCGCTCCCCTCTTGCATAACTCTGCCATTTGTGAACCGATTTTCAAAATTTTTGTTTGGTTTGAAAGAACTTTGCTTATAGTTAGAACAAATTTTTTTTTCGAAAACCGGAAGGGGAAATTTTCTCCCCTCTGGCATAACTCGGTCATTTATGAACTGATTTTCAAAATTCTTTTTTCGTCTGAAAAAGTTTTGCATTAAGTTAGAACCCATAATTTTTTACGAGAATCGGAGAGGGAAATTTGCTCCCCTTATGCATCATAACTCCGTCATTTATGAACCGATTTTCAAAATTGATTTTTGTTTAAAAGGGTTTGCCCGCAGCTTAGTTCCATAATATTTTTTTTAGTCGGTGGGGGACTTTGCTGCCCATCTCCTACCAAAAAAAATACTACGTCATATATAAACAGATTTAACAAAAAACGGTTTTATTTTTTTTTTTTGCTTAAAAGGGTTTGCTTGCAGTAAATGTAAAAAGTAAATAAGTAAAAATGTAGTGTATGAATTTAGATATTCCAAAGATAGCATTAAATCTTCATGGGTTAGGGAAAGAAGAATTGTTTTACTCTAAATTTAACGCATGCGGGCCACGGGCAGTAATGAATAGATTAAAACTACTGGATCGATTTTAATCATTTGTTCAGTGAATGACATGTTCTATATATTTTATACCCTTGCGAAGCTGGAGCGGCCCGCTAGTTTATTTATATATATATATATATATATATATATATATATATATATATATATACATGTATGTATATGTATATATGTCTTTAAAATAAAAATGAAACGAAATGAATCATGATGCATTGCTTAATCAAAAACAATTATTTTTTCTTAATTCGTTTACATTTTGACACGCGTTATATAGAACTAAAATATTAAAATATAAAAAATTAAATTACATTTATGACAACCAAAGGTTGCCGTGAAGTGAAGCTAATAGAAAAAAAAATCGACAACACACACTAAATAATATTTTTAAGTTTCTTTTTTCAAAAAGTTTCTTAGCCTACTGTACATGTAGTTTTGCAATTCTCAATAATTTACTGAGAGTTTCTTTTGCAAGCTTTTTTCTTATTCAAATCTACTGATGAGTTACTTGAACAGGAAAGATGTGCTTAACCAACAACAAATAATTTTTTTAAATTCATGTCTTATTTTATGTTTTTTTTTCAAAATATTGCACATTACTTCATTTTATATTATTTTGTTTCATCTTATATAATTTTAATTTAATTTTTAATGAATAAAATTTTACGTCATGCTTTGAAGACATGGATTTTATCTAGGACTTGTGAGTACAGTACTATGTATATCCAAGCATTAAGAAAATTGTGGGAGGAATATTTTCAATGTGTATATTGTTCGCAGGAATATTTTAATATAGTATAAAATTTAAAATTTAGGAGCCATCCAAAAATGGATGTCACTGTACCTTTCAGTTATACAAGTTTTTTTTCCTTGCCCTTGGGGGTTAGTGGACTTTTTCTGTAATCATCTTAACGCACAACGCGCACAAATAATTGAAAAAAACAAAACTGAAAATAATATAAAGAATTACGTCACAATGACGAGGTGGATTTTTGTAACTAGTGCTTCTAGTACACACACAAAAAAGTAAAAGTGTTTGTCCTTGTGTACAAAATTGTTTTATTTATTCCTTAAACCGCCTCGACATGGGGTTGATGGCGGAGTGCAATTGCCGCTAGTTTTGAGCTAAACAATTAAAACCAACGCAAAATCAACTGCAAAACAGCAATCATCCACTCACTCATTCATCCATCATTCCCAATACGTTAGAAACGTTTATCCAGCTCTTGAAGAGAATGTTTTGTAGCATCTATTAATAATAACTACATACATATATTTCCGTTGTTTCATTTATGTGTGCACATTAAAATGTACGCGAAACATAAACTATGAATTTTCGTAAATTTTCCACTGATTCTTTTAAAAATCGACGAGAGTGCTAATTTTGTTTTTTTTTCAAAGATATTTTTTTTTATTTTAAAGATATTTAGAAACCCATTGCAAAAATACTTTACACACTAAACTCCAGTCTTTAGATCAACAACAACCCAATCAAAAACTTTACAGCTGCAAATTTTGAAATTTCTGGAAAAAATAACTTTGAAACATCTGTGAAAAATAAGTGTAATTTTGATATAAATACATGACTGGCAAGGACAAAAGCGTAGGACATTTATGATGACATCCTTGTCGATTTTAAGAAGAAACGGTTTAAAACTGACGAATTTGGCAATTAACTGCTTGTAAATTTGTGTAAAATTTGAACTTGTACCTCAATAGGGCACGGCTTAGAATTGTCCGAATCACCAGAATATTTTCACACTAAATATCACAATATTCTGCCAGGGCTTTTATAAAATAAAAACTTTTAGATTAGATTTAGATTTTAGAAAAAACCATCATATACATACATACATACATTTGTCATAAAAGTATTAAACATTTTCTTATTTATCTGGCAGCTATGATTTTAGGTATTGTCGGATTTACGCCTCGGCTCATTAGGGCTGGTCATAGGGTACCAAAATTTAATTTTAAAATAATATATAGGTTTTTACTCTCAAATTAACACTTTTTCCATTCAAATTAAATTTTTTACAAATCAAACTCAATTTTTTTGAAAGCAACTTCAATTTTATTCAGAACAAATTAAATTATTTTCAACACAAATTAAACTCTTTACAAATCGTATTGAATATTTTTCATTTCAAATTCAATTTTTTTCATTTTACATTAAATTTTTTTAACTTCAAATTAATTTTTTTTAATTAAACGCAAAATACTTAAAAAATTATTTTTATTTATACCAAATTAAATTTAAATAAAGCTTTAATTACTAGCTATATAAAATTTTCAATGTAGCGGTTCTCCAGTTACAGCTAATGACAAATTCATAGTCATATCAACATAATAATTGTTGCAATCTGAAGATGTTACGGATTCTACTGACCGGTTAATTATGGTGACCAAGTCCATGTTACTCTCTGGATCAGCTAGCATATTACGAGCACAGAGCTTAGTTTTTGAGAAAACTTTTTCAATTGGGTTTAGCATAGGGGAGTATGGAGGAAGAAAAACTAAAATGTAACCGGACTCAGCAATTTTATCTTTAACCACTAGTGTTTTGTGTATCTTTGCATTGTCAAGGATCAGCCAAGCACCTGTGATGTTGGATTCAGCTAATTTATCGAATAATTATTCAAGGAAATGTGTGAAAATGTTGGTATTAACCGAGGAATTAGCAATTACTTTTTTATGGCCGGGTTTCCATCTGTATGCCATGTGCCACACAAGCGTAAAAAAGCGTAACCACTAATTACTAATGAAAAACTTTTAGATTCAGACATGTATTTATGAAGTTAAATAGTTTCATACATAACTAATAGACAATTTTATAGAATTCAGCATGATTTCAAACTGTTTAAATCAATAAATACATGTCTGAATCAAACAGTTTTTCATTAGTAATTAGTTGGTTACGCTTTTTTGGGCAAATGACACACAAAAAATGCCCAATGTAAACTCGGCATATGTAAAATGCCATGTATATTCATAGCTGCAATAAGGGAAACATTGCGTCCTCTAACTGTAGGAACAATTACATGTGCTGCGGTATTTACTTTGGATCTAGCCTTGTTTCTCCGAAGGTGGCAATTGAAACCGGATTCATCAATGAATATTAATTTTTATCTTATTTCCGGAGCGTTTTGATCAAAATTCATTGCATACGGTATACGTCGTTGAATTGTAGCATCGGAATTTAAACGATCTATGTTAATTGTCGCAGTTTTTAAGGTAATTCGCAAAGACTTTAATGCAGTATGTGTGTTCGTTGTACTTAAAACCACATTATGAATTTCTAGAATCTTTCCGCGAATGCCTTTTAATGTTATACATGGATTTCTTTCTATTATCTCTTCAATTTTTTCCAATATTTCGGGAGTCAATTTGGAGTGACGTCTTCCACCACGGTTTTTCATGATAACGCACCCTTCCTCCTTGTAGCGATTTATAATGGACGTAGCTGTATTTTTGTTATACCAGCTATTTCGGCTGATTCAGCAATGGCTTTTCCTTCGTTATAAAACTTGATCAAAATATTTTTTTTATCTACGCTAATATTGTTATATTTTCCACGTCTTCCGCGATGACGATCAGGCGATGTTATTTCACATATATTTTCCTCGGAAGAACTATCTGTTAGAAACTGAAGCCGATGATAATTTCGTACATTCGATACACCATAACTAGCAGCGCGACTACTTTCTTCGCTAGATGACATTTTGTTATTTATTTAGTATTAATATAAGTTACAAAATGAGAACTTCTTTAAAATTGTAAGGACTTTAATTTCACTTTATCTACCAACTAATTGACTCAGTAGTCAATCACTTGTTGGCATTTTATGTTTACCGTTACAAAATGTTTTTATTACATTCATTAACCGGCGTTTCCATTATTGTTCTGGAAAATATTTTCCAGTATTATAAATAACACAATACTAGAAAAGGAATCACGAATAAAAGAAAAAAACAAGTTTTTAAATCTTTCTGCATTGAATTCGTGGAAAAATAAATTTGAAGTGGAAAAAATTGAATTTGAAAATAAAAAAATTTAATTCTAAAAGAAAAAAAATCAATTTGAAATGAATAAAATTAATATGTGTTGAAAATAATTTAATTTGTTCTGAATAAAATTGAATTTGCTTTGAAAAAATTGAGTTTATTTGTAAAAAATTTAATTTGAATGGAAAAAGTGTTAATTTGAGAGTAAAAACCTATAAATGCAATTAAAATCGAAAATTGAGCTGTCAAAATATAGTTATCGATATCTATAGTTCTCATGCAGCTAAAAACAGCTTATATATACACATAAGACATATAAAGCCTCATGTACATATTAGAAAAAACTGGCATGATGTTAGCATACATATGTGACGACACTGAACTATGTTCTTACGAGTTCGTCCATACAATTTGACATTAAAAATTGGTGCATAATGTAGTTTTAACTCACTATTAAGTCCTAAAGTGATTTATAATGTAAAATTGTTGGTGAAACTCGTTAAGATCATATTCAATTTTGCCACTTAGCTACCGTCTTACCAGTTTTTTGTTGCATATAAGGCCGATAATGTGTATAATAATATAAATGAGTTGAAAATAAATCAATCTGGACTTTAGGAATGTTTGTTATTTGAACTTATAAACGTTGTGCTCTCAAGGGATTTATAGATTGCTCTTTGCAAAGGCCATGTGTGCTGTGGGTGCGCAGTTTTTTTACTCGTTAATAAAATAATTAAAAAACACATATTCAAGAAATTTATTATTTGACATGTTGTCATAATTCTACTGTCTATATACATTTCATTGTCCTGTTCAAATCATAAATATAGAAACAAATGAAGTTCAAAAAATAATAATTAAATTAACTAAATTAATAGTCATTGGCTTGTGGCAAAAATTAAATGAATATACTTAATAGTAACAAACCAAAAAAGTTTGTCTGAAGTAGAACAAAAATAAGCAAATTATCTAACATGTGTATAATTAGTAAAGAACAAACGACAATGGTAAGACTGTTGTAAATTTATAGATGGTAAGGTGAGCTTTCATTACAAAACATCTTTCAGCAAATTGAAATACGATGAATCAAAACAATTCACATATTCTATTTGCAAAAAAGTTTCGCTGTTTCAAATGTGCCTTTAGGATTGTTTTCTTTGTAAACACTTTTAATGTTTCATATTTATTTTCATATTTTAGTAACGAATATGACATATTGGATACTTTGAAATTGCATGAACTTTACAAAATTATATTGTTCTATCGCACCACAGTATTCAATATACGAGTACCACATCCGCTAATTATATATGGTCTCAAAATGTCAGCAACTAATACTATTTTGTACAAAAAATCGAATGTACATATTGGATACTTTGAAAATGTACTTAAAAAGAGTAATTATTCGATGCGTTTCTGTTAGGCTGAGAGATTCAACATTTTGCCACAATGTGTGTACCCTTAATTATGAAAGAGGACTAAAGCCTACAGTACACGGCATGTAAAAAGCCACATGCGTATGTGGCGATGACGTCACGTGAATTTTCAGCATGTTCGTAGAATTTTTTTAAATTACTAGTAGTGACTACATGCCGTAAAATTTGTATAGTATATTTGTTCCAAAATACTTATGTGGCAGATGTACCCGAATCGAATACATTTTCTTGGGCAGCTCATCCGTAAGCACGTTAATATCTACATGTACATATGTTGCTAGTACACGACATGTAGCATATGTAGCATCGTGATGACGTCAAAATTACGTAGAACCACATACGCATGTGGGTTTTTACATGCCGTGTACTGTAGGCTTAAGTCATACGCATTTTTGCTTTGAAATATTAAATAAATTTTTAAAAAGCCACAATAAATATAAAATAAATATATATTAATAGAGACTATTACAACTCTAAGTTAATACATTGCATAACATTAAAATATTTTTTGATTTGTTTAAATATAATCTACCAAATATCTCGACACAAGAAATATATGACTCAGACGTCTTTAATAACTAAGGGCATATATGTATTTGAACTTTATACAATATCAACAATATCGATTGTGTCGAAATATATATATACAGGGTGGCCCAAATAAGACCAGTGAAACACAAATAACTTTTTTATTTTTTAACATAATTTATTTTTTCTTTTTGCAGATTATAACTGAACTCTTGGAAATTTAAAATATATACATACAGTCCACAACAACGCATTAAAATTATCGATTTTTATTATTCTTCTCAACGATCAATTGTTCTGATGCAGCGAAATTATCGCCCACATCTTCCATGATTACAGGTTTAGTTCGCCGTTTTTTTTTTTACGGGGACATTTAAAAGACAAAGTGTATGTTAACCAACCACAGACACTTGGACAGCTCAAGCAAAATATTCGAGACGAAATACGGCGCCTGCAACCAGAAGCATTACGCCGTGTAATGCAAAATGCGCTAAAAAGAGCCAATGCCTGTATCGAGCAAAATGGTGGTCATTTGTCTGATGTCATATTTCGCTCATAGTCACGTTATATTTCCATAAGATGTATTTAACATATAAAAATAAATCATTAAAAAAACCGTTATTACAAGATTTACACGTGTTTAACATGTTTAACATCACTAGGTCTGGTCTCATTTGGGCCACCCTCTATATATATATATATGTATATCAAAATATATTGCATATCAATGTACGTGGTACTGCCAGTTTTCCATGAGATGATTCACAGTTTCCAAGGAGATACTAACTTAACTTGTTTTTCTTCAAGCGCGAGACCCAAGTTGTGTGTGAAGCTTTATTTGAATCGGCTAGGTAAAAATAAATAAACTGCACTTATTAATTGCGCTGATTTACACGGGCATAATTGTGCTGGCATAACATGCCAGTTTGTTGGTGAGAGAGGCAAAGAGAGTGGTTTTGCGGTTGGCATAACTTTTCAACCAGCTTCAACCCCGCATTAGCAGCATAAAACCAATACACACACAACTTAAAAAACAGCAAATGTTAAATGAATACTAAAAACACTAACACACACAGCTGTGTATACGAATACATTTTGTGCCAGATGAATTAGTCTCGTGTAATTTAGAAAAGAACAAAAATTGTGCGGCTTAAAAATTGTTCTCGTCTAAACTACCTCATTTAAATGAACTTGAACCAGCCTTTTCAGGCAAAAAAAAAATCTTCTTAAAATTTACTATTTTTTGCATGCCAAAACGCCACAAAATTGTGTTTGAATGAAAATTCATGAGAATAGCTAGCGAAAAGCGTATGTATGTAACTCAAAATGAATTGATACGAGTATGTGTGCATATGTTTTGCAATTTCTCGATGAATTTATTCTTTTGCAGCGCAACTGTAAAGTACGTAATACTGTGTTAACGTTTTGAAACCGCAGGATATCATGTTGAGCAAGGAGTGCGACTGCTTTCAAGACAAACGACCTGCGACATGCCCCTAAGGGTTTTTTGAATGTGTATGTATAATGTATACATACATACATATATAAGTAAATCCAGGCTGTTCAAACTGGCACCAGAGTGCCGAACATCAATCGGCTTTTTATACAAATGAATACACATACGCTTATACATTATTCTCGGTTTTCTCTCTGTGGGCAGCTCTGAAGTAAATACATACATATACGTGGTGCATTGTAAACAAGATGCCATGTGCCTGTTTTGCACAAATTGCTGGCAATTATAATGTAAAATTGTGCATTATTCTTTTGTATCACATTTAACGCCCTAATGGCAGCAATAATAAAAAGGACAAAAATGCATACATACATACATACATTTGTAGATACTTACGTGTTGTAATAATTCTAAGAAGAAAAGCACAACAAAAAAAAAGAGTTAAAGAAATATTCGTGGGATGAGTATCATTAAAACTTTGTTCTTTGTATTTATTATCATAAACGATAGCAACAATACGAACAAATCGTTTTTCAACATTTCAGCTCATGCTGCGCCATAAAACGTTTTTTTATTTACTGTCCTGCAGATCTTCGATATAATCGTGACAAAATATATGTACATACTAAGGAAACTTCAGTGTTATTTCACAACTTCTTTAACTTACATTAAAACTAAAGCTGAAGGTCCATACCATAAGTTCCATGCGTTGTTGCGTTTTAAGCATGTGTGAAGCTACAGAGCAAAACGCATAGGACTCATAAGGTAGTTTTACTTTCTACTTTTGTATCCGTCGCATTCATCATGAAAAAAGTCAGTTATTTCTGAAAGCCAAAGATGGCTAATTATATTATATTTTAAATGATATCGATAAAAATGTTAGTGTGGTGGATTTAAATTTTCTCTTATTTTGCATTAAAAAAATTTTAATAAATTTCGTGATAGAGTTTACAACTATATTCAAGACTTAAATACATTAATATAAACTTTTCACACAGTTCTTTCATTAACGAAATTTGCATTAACTTTTCGATTAATTTTATGTACTGAGTGTCACCTCAGTTGTATTTATTATTTTTTAAGAAAGTGTAATGAAAATTCTTATATAAGCTGTGAAAAATATGTATTATTTTTATTACAAAATATAATGTGCATAAATTAACAGCCTGTTCAACGATGTCGAAGCTAGGCACTCTTTCGCGTTCTAAGCGAAAGTAAATTGATTTGGGTTCATCAACAACGAACATTTTTTCAAATGGGAACTCGAAAGAAAACGTAAGTGTTTTCATATAAAAAACAGTTCAGCTACGTCGACAAGACTATGGACAATACGAACTCACATGTCAAAACCACTCACTTGCTATTTTACTTTCGACTGGTACAATTTATCTCCCAAGAAGCCATTAAAGTTGGCAAAAAGATTATTTTATGACTTTATAATATTTTTCAAATTTTTTAAATTATTTTTTTATTTTTTCACGATAGAATTAAAATATTTTTGAACAATTTTGTTTTGATTATTGCTTTATACTCATTTTACAAAGTACTCGCACATTTCAAACACAACGAATGTAGTTGTAAAACAAAACAATGATAACTAGGTGTTGTAGTGCGACTATTTTGTTCAATGTTTTTTCATTGTTCAATATGGTTGTCTTTAATCTCATACAAACGGGGTATCACACACGGGAGTAATTTTTATGCCGGCACAATTTTTGTTATTTTTAGAACCCACGAGACTAATTAATCTGGCATAAAAATGTATACGTACACACATCTTTGTGTGCATTAGTGTTTTTTGTATTCTTTTAACATTTGCTGTTTTTTAAGTTGTTTGTGTATTGGTTTTGTGCCGATGATGCGGGGTTGTGCCGGGTTGAAAAATTATGCCAAACAAAATACCACTCTCTTTGCCTCTCTAACCAACAAACTGCCATATTATGCCAGCACAATTGTTCTCGTGTATGATAGCTGAATGAGTAGTATTATTTTTAAATTTTCAAGAAATCGACTAAATATAATGAAAATTCCTATCCAGTAATGTTTTAATTCATTACCACGTAAGAAACATAAACTGATAAACGTAAGTAGATGCGAACGAGCACTGCCGACATCGTTGAATCCAAATTGACTCGATTTCGAGTGACTGTCTTTCGATCGCTTCGATTTTCTTGCGATATCGTTGAACAGGCAGTAATACTGTGTTCAGACATGCATTTTTAATTGAGTCAATTTAATTTTAATTGAGCAATTAAATCTAGTGTTCACACATACTCATGACTCAATTATCATTTGACAGCTGAAAAAAAACATTGTTTTTATTTGTTTCGTGAATATTCGTGTTTATGAATTTCAAGAACTGATGCAAATTCGGCTTTAAAAGAAATTTCACTAATATATAACAGAAATGTCGAAGTCATCAAAATTATCAGAACAGAAACAGAAAACGAAAAACTTCATAATTCTATAAAGTGTTAGAAAGCAGCAGCTATTGCTCTTTGCATTATGAGAGCAAAAGTTGGAAAATTATAAAAATTTTTATGATGTGGAAGAATCTTTGTGAATGAAAACAATTATTTAAACACTATTAAAACTCATACAATTCATTTTTAATTTACTACAACTATTATTATTAATAAATGCACATCTCACGGACTTTATTGAAAACCCAACTGCTGCAGCTCATCTCAGCTTAAACGCAGCCATTTTTTCTTTGGCCACGAAACTCTACTCGACATGGTCACAATTCCATCAGAGCAGCTGCCTTGGCCCCACTCAACGCCAGCCTCTTCCTCTTCAAGTTTTTTGCTATTTGTAAAAGGTATTTGTTAAAAAGTAAATTTGTTTAGGGATTTTGGGAGACCTATCACCAAACTTGGGAATGAAGGTTAGCAACCTACGTTACCTGAAATAAAATTGCTACACCGAATCGCTAACAAATAATGATTACAATAAACCGAATTACTTGTCGCCTTATGCTCCAGTGGGAGTTAAAGGAACATATATACATATATATATATATATATATATATATATATATATATATATATATATATATATATATATATATATATATATATATATGTATATATAAACTTACCATCTTACCATTTCCTTTTGCATTGTTTATTTACTTTTTTTGACATTTGGTTCGCCATTGTAGGACATTGTTCTGCTCACTGAACACAGTTCTCGACAAACACCAGGGTTGCATTTCGAGTTTTTAGCAATTAGTGATACAATTAACTACTAATTGCTCAATTTGTTAATTGACTTATTCTATGACAAATTGTGCTCAATTAAAGCCTTAATTGCATAAAATGTCCTAATTGTGCAATTAATGGTATGTCTGAACACGGTATAAGTCAATTAATTTAATTCTTTTAAAGTCAAAATTTCACTTTAAATTTTTCCCAAATTTGTGTTTATTTGATAAAAATATTTACACTACACACACAGAAATTTAAACTTAAAAACTACGTAAACAAGGTTAATTTAACCTTTTTCGGCAATGATTTTGCTTCATATGTGTTTCATGTTAATCTAACATGATTTATAGTAATTTTCAAAGAAAATTTTCCTTTATTCACGTTGATTTAACATTTACGTACTGTTTAAATCAAAAGGAAGAATCATGTTGAATCAAAGTTATTTCAAGTTGGAACAAAATGACTTTACGATAGAATATTTATTTTCTAAATGTCATTGTTGTTTGCAATACAAGTTTTCAATCGAACAATTTCTAGTGACATCGTGGGACAGGCCATAAATATGTCCCGAAAAAAAATTAACACAAAAATGTAGGCAACCAAAACGAAGTACTCATGTATCAGGTGCCCTAATAACTACAAAAAATATTACAACAGCAATAACCACATGTACTTTGTTGGTATAAATTACCATATTACTTTCCAAAACAGAGTAGCGTGGTCAGAGTGTATGTTTCTTATAGGAAATGTCAAACACCTTAGAAAAGTGATTATTCGTTAGGTGTTTGAGGATAACCCAAATACAAGTACGTTTTTAGGATTGTACCTACAGAATCCAAATTTGATATTTGGCTTGTTATAATGACATTAGTCGCCTAGTAAATGCGCTTTGTAAGGATATACATATGTACCTTAAAAATTATGTTCACTTCATGTGGTACTTCAAGTATTTTAGTGCAATATACAGAAGGGTTGAAATGAAAATAATTTGGCTGTGATGGCATTTACATTCGAATGTGTATAGGCCTTCAACGATTAACAAAATGTGATGCTTGTTAAAAATAAGCACTTTTTATTTTATAATATAAAATAAATTTAGTGTTTTTTATGAAAATACGCAGGCAAATATCTAACAAAACTCGAGTCACATCCTAATCCGCTTGCTCGTAATATATTGAACTTGATGGGACACATCCGCTTAAAAAAGAGAAATACAAGGGCTCTAATAACCAACACTCCAGATGCAGCTGCTTGAAAATACTTTTTGTGCTCATCACTACTTATGTATTATTAATAACTATCACTTAGAGCCATTATTACAACCTAAAGATAAAGTTCCTGGTAGTTAACCTTAACATTAGCTAACGTGAACGATAAAGTGACCATTAATTTTTTTCATTATTACAACTGTTCGATAAAATAATTAACACAAATGATGTATTGTGGCAACATTGGTGTCGATACCGTCTACTTTGACTGTTAAAATGCTTAAAGTTCACTTTGAAAGTTACCATGAGGATAAACCTGCTGTTAGCTTATCAGTCACTTTTACATTAATGTTTACTTGTAATAATCAAAATATATTTACCTGTCAGATAACATCCTAAAATTAACTATTTGTAAGTTGTAATAATGGCCCTTAAGCGGCCCATACACTACAACAGCATGCGCACACAATCAAGCGATTGAGCATTCATGCTCGTACCACACAACATACCAGCAAGCTGGTACAATATTCATTTCTTACAAAATTTCGGGAAGGGTGGTTATGAATAGTGACACATATTTTGTTGCAATTATTATTGGTATGTTGTTAAAATTAGCAGCTATGTATAACTAAAGTTCTAAAATTCTGTTTACCATTGAAACAAATTATATTTCAACAAATTATTGTACTTAAATGCATGTTTGCTCCATGACAACTTTGCTCAACTGAGCTAATTTCACCATATACCACACCAGCGAGCTGGTACCATCTTAATTAGTGATTACCTTGTATGGGAGGGAGCTCTTCCGCTACTCTTACACCACTTCTTTTCCGCTGGATTACGCCAGTTAACTGTAAAGTAATTCTCATCAAGTTTAAAGTATCTCTAATATATAATATTTCCTATATGCCGTAATTAATAATTAATTTATATAGGATGTACCCATTTTCCTGCTCTATGGTAGCCAAATATTGAGTTGGTAAAAGAAGTACATCAAAGAAAAAAAAGCAGTACAATTCGAAACGAATGAAAATGCTTTCGAATTTATGTGTTATTAACATCCAAATTCAAAAGTATTTGCTTTCGTTTTGAATTACAGAGTAGATCCCCTGATCTAAAAAATGTTATCAATATAGTAAGAAATTTCACGAATATAAAAATCGTCAGCAATATTGAGGTTGATTTAAATTATTTGGAAACGTCAAAGAAATGATTACACAAACTTTATGTGATTTTTAATGATATTTTAACTATATCAGCAGCATTAACAATTTGCGAAGAAATTTTTTTACTAGTTCTTTTATTAAAACTAAAAGAATGAATCGTCTACACGCTAAAAATCAAAGACATGTTAAAAAAACTTTTGTATAATGTGTGTAAATACATATGTATGCTTTTTAACTAATTTCCTTTCGGTTTTTATATTTCTAAATTTGCTACAAGAATTAAAATGCTTTGTTTTTCTAATGTTATGAACTATTTTTTGTTTAGGTTAATTGAATTATTATTGTCGAAACTCCATTTGTTTCTACATTTTATTATTTGAACAGGCTAAAGTTCGTATCGCTTTTTAAGCCAAATTTCATGTGATAATTATTAATGAACAAATAACATCAAAGTTAGTTGTAAATATTCTGACAACACATAGTTGAACGGAACAACTAGCCGTTTTCTAAGGCCACTAAACCTTCATCATCAGCGTTCTTTTGTGTTTGGTCCACTGTGTTTGTTTATAAAAAAAAATTAAAGTTATACACATGCGTGTCGGTTTCATCCAACTTTTTTGAAATTTTTCGAATAAATTTTTTTATTCTTTGTTCGTGCGAATATTCTAACAAAATTTCAAAATTATTCGCCCTTTCGAGCAATTAAAAAATCATGAAATTTAATTCGAACAAATATATAACACAAATAATGAACACACTAATAACAACAAGAAGTAGACGTACAAAAGTTTACAAGTTGCAATAAAAGCACGCCGTATTTTTTATTAAATTAATTAAAATTAAATTTCTAGTGCTTAAAGCAGTTTATATGTAAATAACAGTACTCGTAGTATGTTTTAAATGTAAAAAGTGATAAGCAAATATTGTGAAAAATGTTTATCTGCAAAACTAAAAGAATCTTCAATCCATCCCGTATTAAAAATAGAGGAAAGTACTTACCAATTATAAAAATTATGTGGTACATTTCAAGGAGTCACTCTAATAAAAATCTTGTTTTTACAGCCAATCCCACGATATCACGCATTTTCGTTTGCAGGCATTTTAAACGAAAAACAGCTGTTTTGCGTTCCACTAAAAGCCTTTAGCACGACAAGTCGAAGAAAAATGATTTCGAACGATAACGTAAGCATTTCAATACAAATTTGTGCCCCTCTAACAATGTTTTCAGTCATTTGTACGCACGCAAATGTCAAAAGCAGGCACTTGTATTTTTATTGTCGACTGAGACAAAATAAAAGAAATTGTCTTTAATAAAACAAAATTTTTTTCTATGAAAAATATTAAATAGAATACCAGTTTCACTGACAATGGATTTGTTGCTTAAGCAGCCTTTTGCCGGTCTTAATAATTTTCTCCTCACGTCTGGGTTTGTAAATATGTAAGCGGTATTGCTGAATAGCTACGATTATAATATACCTAAGGGGTCTTTGAGATATTCTCCTCTACGTATGTTCGACAACGGCGTCAATGAGAACAGGTTTTCTGCCTACAACGGCTACCACTAGTTGCAATGCCAATTGGTTAGAAGTGATTTATGCATCAAAGCAGCTTTTCTACATACAAAGAGTGGGAAATTCTCAAATCGTCCGGCTATAGAGAAAATTCGCACTTAGTGGAGCCGGTATTCGATATACATATATACATAATACATAAGTACATGTGTATGCATTAATATACATACCAAGACGAGAGTCCTTAAGCCAGGACGAATGAAAGCTAAACCAAAAATATATATACTCAGCGA
This sequence comes from Tachina grossa, assembly GCA_949987645.1. Lineage (NCBI taxonomy): Eukaryota > Metazoa > Arthropoda > Insecta > Diptera > Tachinidae > Tachina > Tachina grossa. Next base: position 11,052,624 of record OX465279.1, on the reverse strand, counting down.
AGTCGCCGTTGCTCATATATACATGCATATGTATGTATGTACATAAGTGCACAGAAGAGATATACACAAAAAAAAATATCACGGAAATGCAACCAACAGAACAAATTGCTAATATTTAATTTAAAAATTTACAATCATCATTCTTTATATAACAAATTTAAATTTTTGTTGTCAATTAAATTACCCAACAAAATAATTTGTTAAATAATATCATAACGCGCACATGTAGAAAAAACAAGAAATCAAGTTTTGTGTGTTTTCATCAAATAAAGTGTTGCTCTTTAGCTGGGAGGTAAGTGAGTTGGTTTATTAGTTCTGAGGTTGCCGGTTCAACTCCGCCCAAAGACATTTAGTTTTTTTTCGTAGACAATCAAAAATCGTTGCGGGGATTGTAATTGTGTATAAAACAGAATTGTTAATATAACAACTATGATACGGAAATTAAAAAATTTACATTGTTAATATAACAATAACTGTAAGTAGTAGTGAAATCCCACTTCTGGCGCCGATTAAAATTGTTAAATTGTGGCTGAAATTGTTAAATTGTGGCTGAAATTGTTAAATTGTTGCTGAAATTGTTAAATTTGGGTAATTAAAATTTGAAAATTTTAAAATTCTTGAAATTTGATACCTACGAGGGTGGTTAGATAAGTCCTTTAAATATTTTTCGAGGGTGGTTCAATAAGTCTGTCTTTTTCCTAATGCCTACAGCATGCATGATAATTTTTCCTAATGCCTACGGCAATGCATGATAATTTTTTCAAATGCCGACGGCAATACATGATTATTTTTTTTCCTAATGCCGACGGCAATACATACTTATTTTTCCTAATGCCTACGGCAATACATAATTATTTTCAAATGCCGACGGCAATACATGATAATTTTTCCTAATGCCGACGGCAATACATGATAATTTTTCCTAATGCCTACGTCAATGCATGATAATTTTTCCTAATGCCTACGTCAATGCATGATAATTTTTCCTAATGCCGACGGCAAAACATGATTATTATTTTTTTTCAAATGCCGACGGAAAAACATGATTATTATTTTCTAATGCTCCCAGTGTTGCCATACTGTAGAAATTTGTTATCGTAATACTATATCAGTAATATCAGAGAAAGAAGGTTTTATGACTACTAGGTCATATAGTTTCATATGAATCATGGGAATGTGCTTGTGTGATTTCATCACACTAATAAATTCTTATAAAATAAAATAATTAAATAAATTAATAAAATAATTAAATAAATTATTTTATTTATTTATAAAACGTTCTCATGTATGTGAACACCCCTAATGCTTGTGTGTGGGGGGTCCAGCTTGTTTGTCGCTGGTAAGCTTATATTCTATTTATTTGTTTAAGAAATATATTTGTATGTATGTGTGTATGATGTATGTATGTATGTATGTGTGTATGATGTATGTATGTATGTATGTATGTACGATCGAAAGAACTTGTGCGTGGAATATTTTGTGGCTGTGTAGAATACATTTATATTTTGCAACGTAATCATTTTCTTTGTCTACGATTATTTTAAAGCAGCAAAGTTTCAACTAAGTACAGTCATCAGCAGAGAAACAAAAAGTTAAAACTGTGAATGCTGCAAGGATACTGCTACTAATTTTCGTATAAATACGCCAACTTTTCTAACCAACACATCAGTACTTTATTGTATTTACAAGTAGTATAATCAGCAATTGTGTTAAAGTTTTATAATAATAAAATAACTAAAAATGAGTTATACAGGTTATCAGTGTAATAGATGCCATAAGGTATACAAATACCAAAAGTCCTTTTTGGATCATGTGAAAAGTCATAGCGTGCAGGATCAAATGGTCGTAAGTCGGGGTACAAATCAAGAGCAACCGCAGACATTTGTTCAAAATCGTCAACAGCACATAAATTCATTTCATCACCAGCAGCACCCTTCTCTACAGTATCCCCAATATCAACAATACGGTATGCCTAACTGTTACCCTATACCAATGTCATGGAGTAATCAGTTTTCGGCATCAGGAGTACTAATGCAATATGAGTGTCCAAGTTACAATTATAATCCCGTCACACCAGTTAATCAAATGGAGAAGTATTCCAATTTGATGCAATGGCAACCTCTTAATTATCATCAACAAGAGCAGCAGCTACAACAACAAGCTCATCAACAAGGTGTGGATATCCTTGGAGGGACTTTATACAACGATGCTATGGACATAAGTTTACCGGAAAGTGATGGAGAAGTAGAAGAAAAAAGAGAAGAAACTCTGCCAGCTGCAATGAGTACTTCGCATGCTAGGAGAGAAGAAGAAGTCGAAGAGAATGTGAGATATTACAAAATATCGAAAGCCTTCAAAAACCATATCGCCACATATGTAATACTAAATAAAAAGGACCAACTTCTCTTGGAAGAATTTATTAAAGAAAACATGAATATTTTTATTGAGAGACTTCAAATGTCTTTGTCTAAGCATACAATAATTAAATTTCATGTGAGTATTGTGGCGGAGTACATCAAAATTGTAGAAGAAGAATTGGAGTTGTGTATTATAACACATGTAGCCAAAATGAGTTTGCTGACGAAGGCAGATAACATTGAAGAATTATTCCGTAAACAGGTTGAGGAGATTTTAACCAAAATGTCCGAATTTGAAGAGCGAGATTCTGGTTGGACTTTGTCACGCATAGTTCGAGCAGAAATCAACATCAACAAATCTTCGCTAGTCAAAGGATCAAGTTGGATATCCACTCCGGAAAAACTATTAAGAAAAAAAGCTTGCATCAATATACAAAACGGTGATGAATACTGCTTCAAGTGGTGTATGATTGCTGCCATGGATACTACCAAATATAATCAAGAACGTTGCAGTACTTATAATATTCAGGACATTTCTGCAGACATTATTTCTACGCGAAATGGTGTAGCATTAAATTTCAAAAACTTAACTTACCCATTAGCACTAAACAAAATTAAGGAGTTCGAAGTAAATAATCCAGCAATAAGTGTTAATGTGTTTGGGTACGATGAGGGAGCAGATCAAATCATCGGTCCCTATTATGTGACCAAGGAGGAGAAAGTAAAGCATGTCAACTTGTTGCTTTTGGAGAATGGTGAAGTTCATCACTACATACTGATAAAGAACATATCAAAGTAAGTTAGAAAATTATACTAATACTCTTTAATTTTAATGATACATTTACTTGTCTTATATATTTTATAATAGAGACATTTTACTAATAAACTTTTATATATTTTTTCTCATTCACAGACTTTTGACGAATCAAATAACCACCGATAGACATAAATTACTTTTTTGTAATAGCTGTCTACAGTATAGTCATAGGGAGAATGTCATGAGTAATCATAAGGCGGAATGCGGCAAAATCGTGACAACTATGCCGTCAGGTCCAGATGCAGTTCTAAGTTTTAAGGGGCATCAGAGGAAAATGGATGTCCCCTTTGTGGTGTACGCAGATTTTGAATGCATCCTGGAAGACATTAGTAATAACGTGAGTAGTAAAACCAGTCTTGTCAAAAAGCACACTCCTTGTGCTTTTAGTTACTACATTAAGTGTCTCCATAACAATAAGTTAGATAAATTAAGGGTTTATACAGGGAAAGATGCTTCACAAAAATTTGTTTCATTTTTAATTAAAGATTGTGAGGATATTTATAATAATCATTTAGTAAATAATAGGCAAATGGATATTTTATCCCCTTCTGATATTTATAATTTTTATAGTGCGGTGAATTGTCATATTTGTCAAAAATTTCTAGGTAAAGATCGCGTTAGAGATCATTGTCACATTAGCGGTAAATATAGAGGTGCAGCCCACAATAACTGTAATTTGAATTACCAAATTCCCAAGTTTATACCAGTTTACTTTCACAATTACTCAAATTATGACTCACATCTTTTTATTAAAGAACTAGGTGAAATTTCTATGCAACTGAAAGTACTCCCTCTCAATAAGGAGCTTTATATATCACTCTCGCAATTTACAGAAATGAGCGATGGTCATAATCTTGAAATAAGATTTCTTGATACATTACGCTTTATGGCTGAGAGTTTAGAATCATTAGCCTGCAATTTGTCGGATAATGATTTTAACACTATAAGGTCCTTATTTCAATCAGAAAAAGAATTTCAGCTTATTAAGAAGAAAGGCATTTTCCCCTATGAGTACCTAAATTCATTTCAAAAATTAGACGAGTGCCAGCTGCCTTCACGCAGTGATTTCTTTAATAAGTTGAACAATAAAGAGTGTTCTTTAGAGGAATACTCACATGCTGTAGAGGTATGGAATACTTTTGGGTGCAAAACAATGAAAGATTACATGGAACTTTACTTAAAAACAGATGTCCTCTTACTGACAGATATTTTCGAGAACTTTAGAAAAGTTTGTAAAGGTATTTATGAGCTGGATCCATGTCAATACTATACCGCACCTGGACTTTCCTGGGATGCAATGTTAAAATACACAAAAATTGAACTAGAATTATTGACGGACATAGACATGTACAATTTTATGAAAAAAGGTATACGTGGGGGAATCGTACAGTGTAGCCAAGGATATTCGAAAGCGAATAACAAATATTTGGAAGATTTCGATAAAGAAAAGCCCTCGGAGTTTCTTGTCTATTTAGACGCAAATAACCTTTACGGTTGGGCAATGTCGGAATATCTTCCTCATGGGGGGTTCAGATGGTTATCGCAAGACGAGCTGAATCTGGATCCAAACAGCATATCTGACAATGGAACAGACGGTTATGTTTATGAGGTCACTTTAGATTATCCTTCTCACTTACATGACTTGCATAATGACCTACCTTTTTGCGCTGAAAATAAAAAACCACTGCAAGCGAAGTATAACAAGTTGATAACCGATTTCTCTACAAAGCAATCATACGTGATACACTTTAGAGTTCTTAAACAATGCTTAGAAAATGGCTTAGTTTTAAAGAAAACACATCGTATTCTAGCATTTAAACAATCTCCATGGTTAAAAGGCTATATTGACCTTAATACCAGACATAGAGCCACTGCTAAAAATGCTTTTGAAAAAAACTTTTTCAAACTAATTAATAATGCAGTCTATGGTAAAACCATGGAAAATGTGGATAAGAGGAGAGATGTTAAAATTGTCAATAATTGGGAGAGAACGAATCGGAACCATTTGGGGGCTCAAGATTGGATATCAAAACCAAATTTTCATAGTTTATCTATATTTTCCGAAGATCTGGTAGCAATCGAAATGACTAGAGTCAAAACCTGCTACAATAAACCAATTTACTTAGGATTTTGTGTACTTGAATTGTCCAAATGGAAAATGTATAATTTTCATTACGGGTACATGCAACCTAAGTTTAAGACAAAACTCTCATTGAACTATATGGATACGGACTCTTTTATATATTCAATAAAGACGGATGACTTTTACGCTGACATAAAAAATGACATAGAAGAACATTTTGATACATCGGACTATCCCACGGACAATACTTATAATTTCCCATTAATAAATAAAAAAGTTTTAGGCATGATGAAAGATGAAAACTGCGGTAAGATAATGACAGAATTTGTTGGGCTGCGATCAAAAATGTACTCATTCAGTGTACAAAATCAAAATGACGTTAAAAAATCAAAGGGGGTAAAAAGATCCATATTAGATAAATATAGTTTAGCTACTTATAGAAACTGTTTATTCAATAAGACTAATGTATACGATAATATGTTAACATTTAAATCTAAGCTTCACCATATATATACTAGTAAATTAAATAAGGTAGTCTTAAGTTATGGAGACGATAAGAGAAAAATTAGGTCAAATAATATTAACACATATGCATGGTATCATTTTCGTATTAAGGAAACTAACCCTGAATACGAACTTGATATGTTGCTAGATGAAATTGCTAGAATGCAAGAAAATAGCTAAAATTAGTTAATTTTTAGTTAAGTAGTTAATTTTTAAATTGTATATAAAATCTTAGTTATTAAGAAACATTATTGTAAACAAAATCCTATTTATTGTTGTTAAAATGATTTTAAATAAAATCCTAAAAGCTTAATCCCAATTTTCTATTTGCCAATGATATGTACTAATTATGTATTTTAAATTATAAATAAAAAGACATTAAAGAGTTTGTAAAATATAAATGTTTGTGCTTTTTTATTTAATATTTTCAGTTATTTCATAAAGAAATTTAAGACATAAATGACCACAGGTAAATGTATTGAAATTCTGATGTTGATTATAGTTGTATTTTATATTTGTACCAAGATATTTGACTACTTCCGAAGGAGGTTGTAAGTTTCCAAAGCTGTCGAAATATTCTTTTTCATTGTTGTTTTTATAATATGCTACCCAATGTGTACCAGGTCCTGTTGATATGTCTAAATTGATTATTCCACATTCTATTTTCTTTGTTCGTTTTGGTAGAGTATTCAACATGAAAACTCCTCTAAAATATGGAATATTTATAGAGAAACGGTTTAGGTCCTCATCAGATAGTGGTCTGTTGGGTAGCATCTCTAATAGTTTTTTGATTCCTCTTTGAAAACTAAACCATAACCCTTTTTATATGGTTTTAAGTAAAGTCCCTTTCCAACTGCAATAGATTCCATCGCTTTATTATGTCTAGTTGCTTCATCAAGTTGATTTTATGCATTCTTTGTTGCATTTACAGCTTTAGCTATAGCAGCACCTCCAGTTGTTAGACTACCAATTGCACCCAGAGCAGTTAAAATCGGTATTAGAGGCAAAAACCCACCAATTTTTGGGACACGTATTACACGTGGTACTATAATTTGAGATTTTCTTCCTTTTAATGATTTGTTGATAGTTTTTCGGGCAATTTTAATTGCTGAGTTAATATGGTTTTTCCTTCTTTAGTATTTTTGTTGCAGCTCTAATTGATGTTCTAAACAGTTTTTTATCATTTAGCTTGTTCTTTTTAACATTTTTCTTTTTCTCCACACCCATACCAAATTTTGTTTTGGCTTTCATTGCGTTAGTAACCATATAGGCAAATGATTTTTCACCAATACTACTATCTTTTGATAAAACTCGATCCCAAGCTGAATTTTCAAGTATTTTATCAGCCTTGTGTCTAGTGCTTAAATCCTTATTTTTCGAATAAGCTATATCGTGATCTTTACAAGCAGAGTCCAATAAATTAATTCCTTTATCACCTCGATTTAAACGTTTTTGTAGTTTTGTTCCAGGTCCACAGTACTGATATCCAGGAAGATGAAGTTCAACAGGTAGAGAGTTTATTATTTTATCTACTATACCTCCTCCAACGAAGGTGTTTTTATGACTAAACGTTTTCTGATATCGTATAACCATATTATCTGATTTTTTCTATAATAAGAGGTAACATTTATGAAATGTATTTAGTTACAAAAATGCAGTTAGTGAAACAACATAAAAATATTTTAGTTCGTAATATTGATGAATCATCGAACATCACTTCAAAAATAAAGCATAGCCCCCTCTTACCAAATTCTATTCGTGCTCTAATAGTGGGACCATCAAATTGTGGAAAGACTAATGTTATGATCGGCTTACTAGAAAGTCCTAATGGACTCAAGTTTAAAAACATCTATTTATACTCAAAATCTCTTTATCAACCCAAATATGAGTACTTGAAGAAACTAATTTCACCAATTAAAGGAATGGGATATTATACATTCACCGATAATGAATCAGTTATTCCACCTGACGAAGCTAAAACTAATTCAATTATGATATTTGATGATGTTGCATGTGAAAAGCAGAATAATATACGTACATATTTTTGTATGGGGCGACATAGGGATATTGATTCATTCTACTTGTGTCAAACTTATACTAGAATTCCCAAGCATTTAATAAGAGACAATGCAAATGTTATTATAATGTTTAAGCAAGATGATACAAATATGAAGCATGTTTATAGGGATCATGTTGGCAGCGATATGAGTTACGAAAAGTTCCAAGAAATTTGTAGAGAATGTTGGAAGGATAAATATGGCTTTTTAGTGATAAGCAAAGATAATGAATTAAATGATGGTCGCTACAGAAAGCAATTTGACTTTTTCATAACTATATAAAATACTTCTCATAAAAGATTGACTTTAGTTATTAATCTAACTTTAAACTTGATACATCTATTTGCTATAACCTCATCCGATACCTGATAAGCTGATCTCCAAACTATACCAGCTACCTGAAAACCAGACCAGCTCCTGATAACCTGATCTAAAAACCAGACCAGGTCCTGATAAGCTGATCTGAAAACCAGACCAGGTCCTGAAAAGCTGATCTGAAAACCAGACCAGGTCCTGATAAGCTGATCTAAAAACCAGACCAGGTCCTGAAAAGCTGATCTGAAAACCAGACCAGGTTCTGATAAGCTGATCTAAAAACCAGACCAGGTCCTGATAAGCTGATCTAAAAACCAGACCAGGTCCTGAAAAGCTGATCTGAAAACCAGACCAGGTCCTGATAAGCTGATCTGAAAACAAGACCAGGTCCTGAAAAGCTGATCTGAAAACCAGACCAGGTCCTGATAAGCTGATCTGAAAACCAGACCAGGTCCTGAAAAGCTGATCTCATTGCTGATACCTGTTATTTGCCCTTAGCAAACATGGATGAGAAAATTTTAAAACAGTTGGTGTTGACAAGGAATGTGTTGAAGAAAAAGCTTCGTAGTATAAAAACTGGTGAAATAGATACACGTGAACAATTAAGAGATACATTCAAACCTATAACAGAACCTCTTAAAGAATTCATAAATAGTTCTAAAAATTTTAAAAGAATTCGTATAAAAGAAGAAAGTAACATCAAGACAGAAGTTGAAAATAATACAAGTTTAAAGCCTGAAAACCCATCAGTCAAGATAGAGACAAGTACACCAAAAAAACTAGTAGAAGGGACAATTTTTGATAATACCATCTTATTTAATGATGTTAATACTGAAAATGATGATGATGATGATGATGATGAAGATGATTTTTACTCAGAGACTTCCAATACAGAATATACTTATACTGATTTATCAGTTTTGGAAGGAAGAAATCAGTTAGATACAAACTATGGCCCACATAAAGATTACAATAATGAATGGAAATTTGGTGATAGTAGCCTAAAACTGAATGAAGATAAAATACAAGTTGGTGGTCAAATATGGGCTCTAACACCAGGACTATTTTCTCTAATGTTTCATAAAATACCAAAAAATTACGATAAATTTGAACTTGAAATCTATAAAAAGATTTTAATTACTACTAATGCATATAGAAGAGACTTTAAACCTGATGGTCAAATTAAGGGTACTAGAGGATATAAATATAAATATATTATTAAGAAATTTATTGATGAGAAAAACCAGAAGAATTTACCTGAATCAACAGGGTCTAAGCCCAAAGGTAGCTATTTAGGTGAGGGAATGATGCAAGTTAACATCAATAATCCCAACTATATATACTGGGACGATCCAAATGAGTTAGTAGATAGACTTCGACTACTGCTCGCATCACAAGGTGCAGGTCATACTAATCACAATAACGAAATTGTATCAATTATTGAAGAACTACGTGAAGCGAATATAATACACTAACTTTAATAAACTAAATAGAGTATGTCTGTTGATAAATTTGGACACTATTTAAACGATACTAGCAGCACAATTTCTTTGAAAAATGCACCTAAACTGCTGGGGTTCTTTGTGGATACGAACAACAACATTGATGTCCAAGACAAAAGGATCAAAAATGTTGCAAAAGCTCTGGAGGAAAACGATGTTATCAATAAATTGTTTTTGCAAACTCAAATCGAAAAATTAGAAGAGAAATTATTAACATACTTTAAGGGGGATAATACTATAATACGAGAAGATATTCAAATGCAAATTGAGGAACTACAACGCGAAATAAAATTATATATAGAAGAAAATTATAAAATTGAAAAAGATATTCTACATATTAAAACATCCTTTGAAGAACAAATTGAACAGCTTAATGAAAAAATTTATAGATTAGAAAATTATATGTTTGTATCAATAGCTGAAAGTGCGTCAAGCAGATCACAACACTCTGCAAAAAATCTTTAAAAACAACTTAATGTCTTCAAAAAGAAATTTAGTAAATGAACTCCATAAGCAAGCACGAAAACAATTTGTGCGTCGCAGAGTTGTAATGAAAGGAATAGATGATCTTTGGCAAGCTGATTTAGTTGAAATGGGGAACTATTCTAAAGAAAATAAAAATTATCGATTTTTGTTGACTGTAATTGACACATTCTCAAAATTTGCATGGGCAGTACCGCTAAAAACAAAAACAGCACTCGAAACAACCAAGGCAATGGAAGATATTTTTGAATTGGGACGAGTACCAAAAAACTTACAAACAGATGATGGAAAAGAATTTTTCAACAAACACTTTGGAAAATTAATGCATAAATACAACATTAATCACTACTCAACATATAGCATTATGAAAGCATCAATAGTAGAACGATTTAATAGAACATTGAAAGGAATGATGTGGAAAGAATTTAGTTATAATGGTTCATATAAGTGGATTGATATATACAAGGATTTACTCAATGCATACAATAGAAAAGTTCATCGTACCATTAAAATGGCTCCTATTAAAGTCAACTCAACAAATGAGGAAAAGCTGCTAAATACAGTATACAGTCATTTGAAAATGTATAAAATGTCAAAATTTAATGTGGGAGATCATGTTCGCATAAGCAAATATAAGCACACATTTGAAAAAGGTTATACTCCAAATTGGACTACAGAAATTTTCACAATTACAAGAGTTCAAAATACAAATCCTGCAACATACATATTAGAAGACTATCTTGGCAATCCTATTAAAGGTGGCTTCTATACTGAGGAACTTTCAAAAACTAGATTTCCAAATACATATCTAGTTGAAAAGGTTCTTAAAATTAAAGGGAAGGAGGTATATGTTAAATGGCTGGGATTTTCTAATCAACATAATTCTTGGATAAGTAAAGATGAAATATTATAGTTGGAAGAAAAACTAAATTAGAAACAACAACAACATCAATTGCAACAACAACAATAGCATTAATATTAAGAAACTAATGTTAATTTTAAAATGAGAAAAAGTTTTAAATAAAATATGTAAATCATACTTATAAACCATACTGTGTACTAAACATTATTTAATTGTAATCAGACTGTTATAATGTCAATAACACTTACTCTGAGCTCTAACTCATCAGAACTATCTGCTAGTTACTTTCCTCCTATTGAATTACATGGTGCATATGAGTGTGCTCTAACTGATTTTCATTCATACAACAGTATTCCAAATGTAGACACCTACAACAATATGTTTCATATAGGGGAACATATAATTGAAATACCAATTGGATCTTACGAATTAAATAATATAGTTGATTTTATAGAAGAGGAATACAAACGACTCTGCCCAGCAAATAAGATTTTTATTGAAGCCAATAACAATACAATGCAAGTTAAAGTTAATAGTTCCAAGGATCTTGTATATTTTAATAAAGACAATACAATTGGAAAACTTTTAGGATTCAATAGCAAAATCCTAACACCAAACAAATATTATTATTCAGATCTTCCAGTTAATATTTTTAAAGTGAATCTCTTGCGAATTGAAAGTAGTATCGCTATAAACACATATATGAATAACTCGAAATCGCATACACTTCATGAATTTCCGATTAATGTGCCTCCAGGCTATAAAATAGATGAGGTTCCAAGAAATCTTATCTATTTACCTGTAAACACCAGAGAGATAAGTTCACTAGCGCTGCGCGTACTGGATCAACACGGTGATTTAATTAATTTCCGAGGAGAGGAAATTACAATACGAATACATTTAAGGCCAACTAAATAATGCTAATATACAACACAAATACATTGAAAAATATAGCATCAAGAACAACAACAACAACATTAAAGCGACCAGCTCAACAAAAAGCTCTAACAACATCAAATAAAAATTTTCTAAAGTCCTTGAATTTTAAATTGAAGACAAAATGAGTTCAATAATAGATGTCTTAGATAAACCCTTGTCTGATGAGAATATAATCAAAAAGGACTATCATACATATGTACCATACTTACAATCTTACAACAATAATGATGAAATTAGAATTTCAATTCAAAATCAAGATTTGTATGTGCTACCCAGTGAGAGCTACATTTATGTAGAGGGATTTGTTGTCGATCATAATAAGGCCAAATCTTCTTCTTCTTCTTCGGAGAACTTTTTATTAAAAAACAACTTTGTGGCATATCTATTTGATGAAATTCGCTATGAGCTCAATGGAATTGAAATTGACCATACAAGATATTTAGGAGCCACAAGCACTATAAAAAATTTGGTTTCTCTGTCACCAACAGAAAGCAATGTGATGCAAAATGCTGGATGGAACAAAATTGACGATGTCACCCTTGAAAATGGATTTTCAATTTTTATGTACCTCTAAAAATGCTTCTAGGATTCGCCGAAGACTACAACAAAGTTATACTAAATGGAAAACATGAATTGATACTCTTGCGCAATAAGAATGATGAAGATCTTGTACGCTCGAGTGTTTCTACTGAAAAAGCTAAACTTACAATTTCACTCATCTCATGGAGAATCCCACATGTACAATTATCCGACTTTAGCAAATTGAATATGATAAAAATTATTAACAATGGTGCTTCTATACCTATGGCATTTCGCAGTTGGGATTGTCATGTTAATCCACAATTAAACACAGGTACTAGCCATATTTGGAATGTTAAACTGGCTGCAAATAGAGAACGCCCCCGTTTTGTATTGATTGCTTTTCAACAAGAAAATAAGTTTGTTCATTGTGATTTGACTAATTTAAAAGTACATTTAAATTCAGTCTCATATCCATATGATGATCTTAACATAAAGTTCAAAAATGAACGATATGCAATTCTATATGATATGTATCTAAGATTCCAACAAAGTTACTATATGAGGGAATCTCAACCGCTTCTATCTGCATCAGAGTTTAAGACAAAAGCTCCTATTATTGTAGTAGATGTCAGTCATCAGAATGAATCACTCAATAATGGACCGATTGATATAAAAATAGCATTTGAAACAGCAACTAATATTGCAGCAAAGACATCAGCTTACTGCATTCTTATTCATGATCGCATAATAGAATATATACCCATCAAAGGACAAGTTCGAAAAGTCTTATAAATTGAGTAATATGGAAAATAACACAATTTTTATAGACGTACAAGGTTTCAAAAGTAATTCAAATGATTTCATCGCAAAAGAAGTAGCGATTGTTTTCAACAATTATGAATATAACAATTTCATTATAAAACCAGCATTTGATTTTAAATGCTTATCAATAAAAAAGCAAAGAGAAGTAAAGTGGCTAACGAAAAACTATCATCACCTCAGCTGGACTGCTGGATCAGTTTCTTTTGAAAGCGTTTGCAATTTTTTAAAAGCCAACGAAAGATGTTCTAAAATTTATGTAAAAGGCGAAGAGAAAAGACGATGGTTGGAAAAAATTTTATGCCGAAAAATTTTTAACGTTGAGGATATAGGCTGTATCAACTTTAAACAAATGGAGATTAAGTATCCAGAATATTTTTATTGTAATTATCATAAACTTGGTGTTTGCGCATTAAAAAATGCTATTTTACTAACAAAAGAAATATCTTGCTTTAAATGAATTTTTACACTCTTTAAAATATTAATGTATGTATTATTATAAAATTTTAAAAAACTTTAAACAATAAATGTATAGAAAAATAAAAAATCTACAAGTGTTTTCTTATTTCAAAAACAAACTACATAAAGGAAAGAGAAGGAAGTGGAAAGGAGGAGGAGAAGTTAGCATTTTTGCTAACTTGCAAATTTTTACTTTTTGTTTCTCTGCTTATGACTGTAGTTAGTTGAAACTTGCTGCTTTAAAATAATCGCAGCCAAAGAAAATGATTACGTTACAAAATATAAATGTATTCTACACAGCCACAAAATATTCCACGCACAAGTTCTTTCGATCGTACATACATACATACATACATACATACATCATACACACATACATACATACATACATCATACACACATACATACAAATATATTTCTTAAACAAATAAACAGAATATAAGCTTACCAGCGACAAACAAGCTGGACCCCCCACACACAAGCATTAGGGGTGTTCACATACATGAGAACGTTTTATAAATAAATAAAATAATTTATTTAATTATTTTATTAATTTATTTAATTATTTTATTTTATAAGAATTTATTAGTGTGATGAAATCACACAAGCACATTCCCATGATTCATATGAAACTATATGACCTAGTAGTCATAAAACCTTCTTTCTCTGATATTACTGATATAGTATTACGATAACAAATTTCTACAGTATGGCAACACTGGGAGCATTAGAAAATAATAATCATGTTTTTCCGTCGGCATTTGAAAAAAAATAATAATCATGTTTTGCCGTCGGCATTAGGAAAAATTATCACGCATTGACGTAGGCATTAGGAAAAATTATCATGCATTGACGTAGGCATTAGGAAAAATTATCATGTATTGCCGTCGGCATTTGAAAAAATTATCATGCATTGCCGTAGGCATTAGGAAAAATTATCATGCATGCTGTAGGCATTAGGAAAAAGACAGACTTATTGAACCACCCTCGAAAAATATTTAAAGGACTTATCTAACCACCCTCGTAGGTATCAAATTTCAAGAATTTTAAAATTTTCAAATTTTAATTACCCAAATTTAACAATTTCAGCAACAATTTAACAATTTCAGCCACAATTTAACAATTTCAGCCACAATTTAACAATTTTAATCGGCGCCAGAAGTGGGATTTCACTACTACTACTGTAATTGAAATAACTTTGAAATCTAACAAAAATAAATGTTGAAAAAATAAATAAATTTCAACAAATTAACTGAAAATATTTTTTAAATTTTCCTTTAACTTACAATTTCCTTAATTGCATTTACAAAAATCAAAATCAATTAATTATTTAATTGATATAACAAAAAAATTAATTGTATTTACAAATCATATTTTCTGTGTATTGTTCCCATCCAAAGTCTGGCTAGGAAGAAAACTTTTTTTGGGTCTGCTGACATTTTTGGAATACCTAAGGATAGTGAAAAACCACCCAAATGATAATGAATAATGATCCAAATAAATCGGCTATTTGTCATTTTTCCACTCGGGTGATTCTTCACAAGTTCTCCCTTTTTTTAATTTTTATTAACATTGAGGAATTTTGTATACTTTCCTTCCTTAACAAAAATTGTTTTGTTAAGTTTGTTTATTTTAATTTATTTTTGGCTACCACTTGTTGCAAGCTCAATTAGAACAGAGTTTCATTTTTAGACCAAAATTTACACATTTGAAAGATTTTTTATACCCATTTGACGATGAATGTGGGAAATCGCTGATGTTGCAATATAGATATTTAACAAAGAGTATATGGCTCACGTTAGAAACGTAAAACCAGGCGAACGATAAGTCGAATAATATTGGGGCGCTCATACGCACGAAAGTGAGTGACTCATATATTTTAGGGAACGTTAACGTGTGACATCGTGGGATTGGCTGTTAGTGTTTTTTATGGGAATTGTTAAAATTTAAGTTTAAAATTTTTTAACTGTAGCACCCGTATAGGCCAATGAGGTTCCGGGCAGCTCATTTCGGTTGCATTGATATCCTAGCGGGTTCAAACCCTCCCATTGGATACGCTGTACACAAAAATGCCATACAATGCAATTTAACCACAATTAATGCGACATAAAAAACAATACACACAAAACTGTGATACCTGAGTAATTTATTTTACTCTGAGGCTGTGATATTACCTTCAGAATTTCGCCCTCCCAACCTTGTCACTATAACCTTCCTATTTCATCTGTACTTTGTTTTCTGACCCATCAAGCCACCGACTTATTCCTCTTTACTTTATTTCCATGCCATTACCACTTTCTATTAGACAGATACCATATTTATATTTTTTTCTCAAACATATATAAAAATATTTTATTGAAACAAAAAAAAAACAAAAATTTTAATATATATCTGTATGTATACATGATCTTTTCAGAAACAATAAAAGAATAAAACAATTTAAGACAGAAGTGAAATACAATAATGGAATATATTAATAATCTCTTCTTAATCTAAATTACTTCTTATACTAATATAAATCTATACGGCCTAAAATTTACAATTAAACTTGGATTTTTTCTACTTTTTCTTATCTTTTAATATCTTTTCTTATTTTTCTTAAAGTTCATATCAAATATTTTTTTATTTGCTTGTTTTATATTTTTCTTTTTTTTGGAATTTATTTTCCTATTACTTTTCAATGCCGTGCCTGAAAGAACTCTCTAAGGTCGGGATAAAATTTTGCATTAAAAAGATATTTTGAATTCTCTAGTTTTGAATTTAAAATAATTGATGTGAACCCTTACGGAAATATGTCCCCAGCAAAAAATTTCAAAAAAGGTAATCGAGTTTGGAATTAGGCATTTTTGGTGGAAGCACTTCCCTACTGGATTACCAACTTAATGATTTTAACAAGGCGTGAGACTAAAATAATCGATTCTTGAGAAGTACTTACATTTTTTTTATTTGTCAACATTTCATGCAGTCTATTTCGACTAAAAAAATCATTCTCTTCATTTAGCAACTTGCACGTCATTTTTTTAAATTTTAGGTAATGTGATTTGTAAGCGAGTAATGAAAATTGGCAATCAGAAAAGTAAGTCATTATATGGCAAGTAGTTCTAATGGTAATGTGTAATTTTTTGCTGGGTCTTTATCACCCGTGCGGCAAATATAGATATTTATTTATTTTTTATCAAAAGTGCGTATATTTTTTTTATCTTTTTTGATTATCTACCTCAATGGTAGAAGTAGAACAAATTTAAGCCTAGTCTAAGGCGAAAAAAAAATAAATAGTACTTAAACCAAATTATTTACTAATAAGAACAATTTTAGAAATTATATTCACGGATAATGAAGAATTTATCTTATATCTTTTACATAAGCCCAAATAAACACGTATAGATATGCAAAATTTCTTTTTTTTTCTTTTAGTAACATATATTATAAAAAAACTACATAAAATTTACTGCTTCGTTTAACTCTGCACTACTTTCTCACTAATATGAAACTTTGTTTCTTTTTTTTTCTTTCTTGAAGAGTAAAAGGACATAACTTGAACCGGACAGAATTTGTTTACCTGGCTATTCTGAGCTTATCTTAGCGACTTTACCTCACCATGGGACACCACTAATAGCACAGAATACACAGAAGTGAAGAAAGTGATAGGTAAAAAAGGTCCAATCAGGTTTTTTTAAATTCGTGGAAAAAAGTGAAAGTATAGTGTATTTGATACTGTAGTGTATTACTACTTACCAATTAACACAGCTAATAAAAAACGTTATAATTTTATTGAACTAGACAGCAGAATCAAAACAAAAACGCCGACAAAATTTGAGGGAAAACGAGACAACCAGCAAAATACCCTTATCTTCCGTCTCGTGACACTTCTGCATGTTTTATGCTAATAGGTTAACTTCCCTTCAATGCTCCCTCTACGTATACCCAGCTGTAAAATTTTTAATTAAATATCCTTTTCATTTTCACACCACGACAAAAACTTTGCATTTCTTACCTTTTTTTATTATTTCACCAAGAATTAAATATGTTTTCTTCCTTTCAGCCTTATTTTTTTTAATATATGTATGTTTTCTGTCAGAGTCCAGAAATTCACAGATTACAAAAAATGTTTTTATTTTATTTTAGTTTATATGACTTTCTTAACGTGCAAACACTTCAACTGTCCTTTTACTTATAATCGTTGCCGTCTGATCATTTTGCTATCAACCTAAAATTTTTCTTCTGGACCTTCCAATTTTCCATACTTTTCCACAATCGCCATATTTTCTGATCTTTCTAGAACAAAAATCTTTCCCTCAAAAATCTCCATCTTTTTTTTCTTCGAGCAAACTCTTGCTTACATATACTCGTATATAGCAAACCCCTTTTTTAGGGTTCCGTACACCAAAGGTGAAAGGGAACCCTATTGTTTTCGCTACGCTGTCCGTCTGTCCGTCTGTCCGTCACACGGTATTTTCTCAGGAACCGTAAGAGCTACAGAGCTGAAATTTGGACAGAGTATGTAGAATCTTGGCCGCTATAACAACAAATACATGAGAATTAAAAATTAAAGGGTGTTTCAAAACGAGCAACGAAAAATGTTAAAATCCCATGTAATATACATACAATTGTATGAACATATCGAGCCATTACCGCCAAATAAGCTTAACCAACATGATTTTCGAAATGCGTTTTTTTATAAAAATCATTAACTTATTATCATTGCCGTTATATGTCAATATTTTACAACGATAAGATATACCGTTTCAATTTTATAGCAAAAACAATTTAAGCTTAAGTACACAATATTTTTTGTTTACAGTTTTTGTATCAGCAACATGTTACTTAAGCTAAAATTTCCTTTTGAAAACAAAGCATGTAAGATTGCTATATTCGGATTAGCCGAATATTATTTGCCCTTCACCGACATCGGACGACGTATATGCATACATACAATGTTAAATACATGCATATATGTTTTGTAAAAGAAAAATAGTTTATTTATTTTTTTGTCTATTGCAATTTTTCAACTAACCAACTTGATTCAAATATTTTATTTTCGATATTAGCAATAGTTGAATAATTTATTTTGCATTTTTTGCATTGTTAATATTTTATCGACTTCAACATGAAACAGCCTATTCTGATATCACACACACCCACATCTAAAAAACTTGAATATACATTAGACCACCCAAATTGCCCAAAGTATTTACGTTATTCGCTCAATTGGCAGTTTCTGATATACTGGCCATAAAAAAAATCACATGTGTCTAAAAATTGTACTGATACCTCGCATACCTACCGGCCATGTGCATTGCACTTTTCACGAAACAGCCTATTCTGATATCACACACACCCACATCTAAAAAACTTGAATATACATTAGACCACCCAAATTGCCCAAAGTATTTACATTATTCGCTCAATTGGCAGTTTCTGATATACTGGCCATAAAAAAAATCACATGTGTCTAAAAATTGTACTGATACCTCGCATACCTACCGGCCATGTGCATTGCACTTTTCACCTAAAAAAATAACCTATCCTGGATATAAACAGTTTTGGTACCATAACTTTTAAATGCGGCGATTTTCGGAAAATTTTTTATAACCATTTTTGTTTAGAACAAATACCGCAACATCTTTCTTCTACATAATTTTTCCCTAAATATGGCCTATTAGAGCTGCAAAACTATCGATAGTCGCTCCACTCGATAGTTTCGATAGTTTTATGTAAAACTATCGATACTATCGGTAGTATCGAATAGTTTTGTAAAAGTTGCTACATAAACTACATTTGACTCGAAAAAAAATCCTGAGTCGTCAACATTTTCATTAGTATATAAAAATATATCAAGCCTTTTTTTCGATTTTATAGTAAGCGGAATATTATCGAAAATATACTTTTTTTATTGAACTTAAAATTTTATGGGCCTACCCATGATTTAGAATTATCAAAATGCGAAAATTGTTGATAACTTTTAATTTAACAATTGGCGGCCGTCGCGATATCAGTACCACCAAAATTATCTTTGTGTCGACGATGTTGAATTTATTAAGATACTTGTGGCTACTATTTGTCGAATAACACTTGGATTTATAAATAAATTCATATACATAAATATGTATTTAAGTACTTATGTATACAGAAGCAGGGATGCGATGTCATATTTACAAATTGTACTGACTTTCAAAAAAAATTTAATTTTTCAGTACGATTGTACCTAATTCTTTATTTATATTTTTTTAATACTTGTACTTTTTAATTAACTAAAAATCAATTAACAAAACGCCTTTTTTTTATTCGATTGTTCACAGTCGATGCAAATAGTCGGCTTCTCTCTTGGTACGAAAATAAAATTTCCACATTTGCAGATGAATTTGGAATAAATAACATTCCTCCAGCAATTCTTTAAGTACCGGAAAACATCGTTTGATTTACTTAATTTTCTAATACTTTCGAGCTAAAGATTAAACCCCTTGTGCAAAAAAATAAGTGAACGTTAAAACCGGTTTTTCTATGGAAATTTTTTAATGTACAGTTCAAGCACCCATTTTTTTGCGTAAGGGGGTTAATATATTTTAATGCTATTTTTGGCATGTAATATAATATTCAAATAGCGCTAAAATTATACAATTGTATCAACTTTTCCATCGCTGTACAAAAGCTTAAATCAACTACGGATAATTTGCTTCAAAGCTGCCGGCTACTGTTTACTGACTTCGATTATTTTTACTCTTTTAATTACTTGTTTTTTTGCCGATAGTATCGATAGTGGAAAAAACTATCAATATTTCATTTACAACAGAGCTATCGATACTATCGATAGTACTATCGATAGTTTTGCAGCTCTATGGCCTATCATAGTCCTTTAATGGGATGAAACTAAGTATTTTTGGACAAACGGCTCCCGCTAAAAATTGGATAGCGATAACTACAATTCGTTTTCATTATTTTATAAGGTAAGATTTGTATATATAGACGATAGAGGAAAACATATTTTCGTGCAAAAAAATCTGCGTATATACATACTTGTATACAAATATTAAGTAAGTCCACGAACATATCATTAGAATTCTTTCTACAAAAAAATAAAAGTAAATAAATAAAGTATTTTTTCATCTACAACCAAATTTTTTTAGTCGAAGTCGAAATACGCGAATCACGATAAAGACCATTGAAGTGAGTTACCATTGTTTTAAAGGCAATGGCGCATAGTCATAGTCAAAACAAAGTATACTTTATGAGTTTAAAACCAGTATTTTGTATGGCAATACTGGTTTTAAACTCTTAAAGTGTGCTTTGTTTATGACTATGACTATGCGCCTATGTTTCCCAACTTGAAAAGAAAAATCATCCATAAGTCTTAAATATGGTTATTTTGATAACTCTGAAACAGTTTATTATGATTTAAATTTGATTACGCGATCCAGGCAAAAAAAAAATTCAAATAGTCGCCAGTTCAGTTTAGGTACGTAGAAATTTATTAAAAATTTATTCACAGAGTATATGGAAAATTCTTTCCATCAGTAAAACTATACACAACAAATTTAATAGCGAACTCTTTAATTTGAAAAGTCATAAGTGTGTAGAAGATACACTACATGGAGCCGATCAAGAAGCCAATAATTAAGCAATTTGGGGACAAGTTAACGTAAAAACTGATATTTACTTCTTCTTAAAAAATGTTTTTTTTTTTAGCTTAACCAACACAAAAATCTACTCATTAGGCTGTCAGGGAGACAGCAAAAAAAGCTTAAGGGACAAAAAATACCGTTATCATAGTAATATTTATTTAAAATTCATTGCGTTACTTATATTTAGCATAATAACACCTAAATACCAAAATTCAATGAATTAACTGAAATAACAGCGAAGATAATTTAAAAAAAACCTTCTCCTGTAAAGTTTTGTTTTTGTTACTTAAGCTTTTTTGCGGTGACTCGATATGTATATTGAAACTTGAAATTTGTAAAATTAGTGTATTTTTATACAGACTACATCAATTAACACTAAACTTTAAAAAATTCAAATTAGAGGGTGGTCCATCAGTTAATGCAATTTTGACTATGTAATTTTGACAACTTGCTATATCTTGGAAACCGTAAGAGGCAAACACTTGAAATTTTCAAAAACGGTAAAACTAAAAAAACCGAAAATTATTAAATCGCCAAACCAAAAAAAATCGCCAAAACGAAAAAAATCGCCAAAATTAAAAAAAACTCTAACACTAAAATAAATCGCCAAGTTCGAAACAATCGCCAAAATGAAAAAAATCGCCAAAATGAAAAAAAACTCCAAACATCGAAAAAAATCGCCAAAACGCGAAAATGTCGCCAAAATTAAAAAAAAAAATTTTAAATAAAAAAAAATCGCAAAAATGAAAAAAAAGCTCCAAAATGAAAAAACGCAAAGAACCGAAAAAATCACCAAAACGAGAAAATGAAGTGTAAAAACTAAAAAAGATCCGAAACTTAAAAAAATCGCCAAAAACGCAAAAAACGCCAAAACAAAAAAACCGAAAAAACGCCAAAACAAAAAAACCGAAAAAACGCCAAAAACGAAAAAAATGCCAAAACTATATATTATATAAGATGAAGTTTGTATTAAATTACACATCTAGTGTTCGTACGGAACCCTTCGTGCTCGAGTCAGAGTCGCCCTTTACTGAATTTATTTTAATTTGTTACATTTTCCCTGATTTGCTTCTTCTAGCCTGTATTATGCCATTTACTTGTTTTATTATTATGCCCTCGCCACTTTACCCTGTCCAGGACTTTCCTTTTAACAGGTTATCATAAAAACAGAAAGAGTTAATTTTTCGTTCATAATTCTTACGGTTAGTGTTTCACTTTAAATATTTTCCTGACTTATATGAACTACCCTGTCATTTTACTACATTTATAACAACACTACAGAGGTAGCAACTGTAACATAAGTAAGACGCGAATTCATCACATGATAACATTGAAACACAAGTGAAAGGAGGCTGAACAATTGAAGTGTTAAATACACACAAAAAACAACTAAATAAATAAAACAATAAGTCAAGAACAAAATCTGGAGGAGGACAACATAATTGCATACAACTGCCATAGCGCCTATATAAAGCAAAGGTAATGAAAACACAATGCGAATCCACCAGCAGCAACATCCCAGCAAAAAAATTTAAGATTTTGTAATGGGTAGTACTCTTTTAATGGCTTACAAAGTTATTAGTGGTACTTATTTATTTAATTATTTTATGTGATTAATAATTACTGTCTAGCAATGAATAAAATACCAACTTATTTATATCATTACGTCAAGGTACTTATTGTAGTACTTTCTAGTTAATCATGAAATCCATTTAGAAAAATATTTATTAATCGTAAAAGTGAGCTTCGAAAACAATAAAATAACTTTACTGGGATGTAACACATAACTATCGGCAGGTCTTAATTTTCTTGCGTGCTCTTTCTCTGGAGAAAGAAAGACGTGGCACCGGCTACTATATTAATTTCTTCCAAGAGACATAAGTAAGTGAAATTTCTATTAATTCAATTGCAATTTATTGTTATCTTCAGATTTCAGATTAAACACATAACCTAACCCATAATCCCATACAACTTCATTTTAGAAAAGACCTCCGGCCCTAGCAAACTTGTTTTTTGTTTTTTTGTTCAAAATTTAAAACAATAAGCTGTTTTGGTGTTTGCTTTTATTTTATCCCGCAACAATACTCCGAGTCCTACGAGAATTCGTGGTAGGAAACGGTGTGCGGAAACACTGTGCCTATGTAATATTTACCCTTATTCTATTTGGCGTCGGCAACATACCACGACGTCATTTTTTATGTTTTTTTTTTCACAAATCGGTATTCCCGTATATATTATTGCCATTTATCGATGACTGTCAACATATGTTTGGTATTCTGTAAGAAAAATTGATGTTGATGTTGCCGTTCATTTTTGTTTTTGATGTCGTGTTCTGTTGTGTGCATGCCTCAACGAATTTTAAAAATAATTTAAATGTTAAAAAAGTGAAATCTAAGAAAGATGATATAAAATGTATATATAAATATATATGAAAAAATTTCCTAAAAAAAGTGAAAAATATAATATGTACAAAATCTAGGCGCACGGTAGTGCGTGTTTTTATTTACAGGAAGCCATTTAAGCTGTTTTTACCAACCTCATAACTTTGTTACCCGCAGTCGTAAAATTATAAAATTTAAATCATAATTAGAATAAATTCATGTAATCTCATAAGTTTTGCAATAAAAGGTTACGGAGATATGGACGTGCAAAAAGTGCATATTTTAAGACATACTGACTCACTCATCATTATTATGAAGCACTTCCGCTGTAGCTAGAGATCTGAAATACACAGATTATCTAGAAATAAAATGACACCCTTATGATTACAAATTTATACAATACATAGCATATTTCAGTGAAATATGTTGTACCAAACAAGAACTTGGTCAAAATGTATATCTCACTGCTTTTGATGGCCGAAATTTTTAATAGGAACTTGGCCTTTTTTCACATTTATGTTTTTGTGAGCATTAAAATTGCCAACCCCAACCAATTTGAAAAGCTTGGGTACGTTCGTAAAAGCATTTATAGTGCACGTCTGCAGCATCACGGGCATCTAACGTTCAAAAATGCATAACTTGGCAGAACTGTTAAGCGTCAAGCGTTTTTTAATGCATGTGTTGTGGCATACCTGCCGCAGTTATCTGCAAATGGAGCAGTAAATTATTTTAAGATGCAATAAGTTGCAGTGGAACAATAAGTTGAATTTATGTATGTATTTTGATATTTAAATGACATTTTTCGTCTTTTAACAAAAAAAAATAAGATTGATATATTCGAAAACGACTTTGAAACACAAAATCTTGGTATTTTTTCATTTTAGTAGACTTCCTTTTACGGTCAATTGTCTTTTTACAAGAAATAACCGCTTTGATTTTCTTTCCAATTTTTTTCTTCCAATAATTTAAAAGAAAATTATAATTTTTGTTATCAAAATTTTCTTAAATAAAATTACTTGCCAACTTAAAATTGTTTGCAGTTTGTTCAAAAATGTCAACCATGTATAGATGTTGAGCAGTTGCAAAGCATGTGCAACAGTTAATCACGCATACGCAGTAAAACTTGGAAGAACTGCTGAATAGATGCATAAATTTTCGGAATTTACGAACGTACCCCTTGTGGAAGAGTTGAAAAAGTCCTTCTTTTGCTAGAGGATTCCGCAGGGGTAGTGCTCATAATTATTTCAAGGTACATTGGAAAAGTGTTGCGACTGCACTAAATTCCCTCGATCCACCAATTAGAACTAGTGTAAGGTAAATAGTGTGTTGGGAAAGTATACTGTATGATAAAGTTATTTTTACAGATCTGGCGGGACTTGAGGTTTAAATTAAAAAAATGTTGCAAACAGTGCTGAGTGTGAAGCAACTGGAGGCGGGTATATATGTAAACAATTAGCACTGAGTCCCTTTGGAGGAAGCTCCAATCTCCAATAAACGTTGATCTGATCCCTTTTGTTTCAAAAATTAGGCTCTATCAGTGTTGTCAGATATGGCGAGATCTCGCCAAACGTGGCGACAAAAGTTTGTTTTTGACGATGAAAATTTTGAAACGGCGATTGGCGATTTACTTGGCGATATTTGAACTCCTTGGCGATATTTTTGGCTATATTCTTACGATTTCAATAAAATAGAATAATGTTAAGAATATATAATATTTTTTAAGGAATTTTTTCTACAACATAAAATATTTCGTGCAAAAAATTCTTAATGTTGCGACTCTCTATATCAAACAAAATTTTCTGAAATTCACGAAGTTTAAACAAAGAATATGGACCACAAAATCTCATTTGCTATTTATGAAACATAGTGAGGAAAACTTTCTTTTATAAGTTAGAACCAAACTTTGATAATGAAGCACCAAAAATCCTATACGAGTTCTCGCCTAGAGGGTATGAATACAAGGATGCTGCTGGTACTTATAATATCAAGGATATGATACACAGAAAAAAATATCATCGAAAAGCAACCAACAAAACAAATTGCTAATATTTAATTTAAAAATTAACAATGATCATTGTTGATATAACAAATTAAAATTTTTATAGTCAATTAAACTACTCACCAAAATTATTTGTTAAATTATTTCATAACGGAATGCGCACATGAAGAAGAAAAAAAAATATTTTTTGTGTGTATTCATTTTTTGCTTATCTAATAAAGTGTTGCTTTTTAGCTAAGAGGTAAGTGAGTTAGTTTATTAGTCCTGAGGTTGCCGGTTCAAGTCCGCCCAAAGACAAGCAAAAATCGTTTCCAGGTAAAAAGCTTGTTAATATAACAATTATGATACGGAAATTCAACAATTCACATTGTTAATATAACAATAACTTTAATTGAAATAACTTTGAAATTCAACAAAAATAAATGTTGAAAAAATAAATAAATTTCAACAAACTATTTGTTGATATATTTAATTGAAAATATTTTTAAGATTTTCCCTTAACTTACAATTTCGTTAATTGTATTTACAAAAATCGTTGTAGGTTCAAAATCAATTAATTATTTAATTGATATAACAAAAAAATCTGTATGTAATCTCTTATCATTTTTCTCATATTTTTCCATACATAACATCATCAACATTCATCACAAAAGTATTATCAATGGACTCTACAGTACTTCCTTATTTTTCATTATTTCTTTATTTTGTATACGGTTTCTAATAATATTAAATCTTAATTCGCGAATATTCTTTATATCTTGTAAGGACGCACGCAGATTCCCATATATTGTCGCTGTTTAACTAACTGCACTAGCACCATATTGGCTTTAAAAGCGACTTGCATATTAAAAGTTTGCAGTCTAGGCTGAGTGTTGAATTTCTGCCAATCAGCCAATGTACTTGAGTTAATTTTAGTTTCATTTGAGTTAACTTAGAGTCAATGTGATGTTTTCATGTAAGCCGTCGATCAAGGTGTATACCAAGATATTTCACATGTGAATGTTGAAGAATAAATTGATTGTTAATCCGAATGGGGGAACAAGTATCTCTTCGTAAGGTAAATGTTACTTGAACACACTTTTGTTCATTTACCTTAATTCTCCATAAGTTTAACCATAATTCCATCTGGCTAATGTATTCCTGGAATTTACGGGATGCCTCATCAGGGTTTTCGTGCATAGTAAGGCAGGCTGTATCGTCGGCAAATGTTTAAGTATGGATACTACTGCTCACAGGCATATCACAAGTATAAATCAAATATAAAACTGGCCTCAATATACTCCCCTGTGGTACACCGGATGAGATAGTTTCAGGCATACTCATAAAGTGTCCTTCCACAACTGTAAATTTTCGGACAAGAATGTAACTTTCCAAAAGATTTAGAATATTTATTGGTAAGTATGTCTTCAATTTCAAAATCAGGCCTTCATGCCTCACTTTATCAAATGCCTGAGAAACATCAATAAACAGGGCAGAACAATACTTCTTTTTCTCAAATGTTTTTCTTATAAATTGAACCAATCTATGCGTTTACTCAACGGTGCTATGCTGGCTTCTAAAACCAAATTGATGGTCCAGGATGCACCCATTATCAGTTAAAATTGAAGACAATTTTGTCATGAGTAGCTTTTCAAAGGACTTTGACATTGTTGACAGTAAACTTATTGGCCTATATGACTCAGCCTTGGTAAGATATTTACCTGGCTTTGGAATCATTTTAACCTTGGCGAGCTTCCAGCAGTGTGGATAATACTCCAGTCGTAAAATGGCATCAAAAATTAATAACAGGATTCTAATTGCAGTGCGAGGCAACTTAATCAGCATCTGGTTACTAATTCCATCAATACCGGGAGCTTTTTTCGGGTTGAGTTCGGCAATTAGTTTTTGTACATCACACATCTTAAATTTTAAGAGTCGAAGGGGTAGAGCAACTACACTCGGCAAATCAGCAACACTGGTACATGTGTTTAGGGTAAATACGGATTTTAAATGCTCAGCAAATATGTTACCTTTTTCAGTATCGCTTCTTGCCCAACCTCCGGTAGATGTGCGCAGAGGTGGCTTATACTCAACGGGTGTTTTAAGCTTTTTAGCACCGTGCCACAAAGAGTAATTAGATGCTGGTGTGACATCAAGACCTTCCAGATAATTTTTAAAAGATGCAGTTTTTCAGATGCAAGCAACTCTTGGAGTCGTTTAGTGCACTCTTTAAATCTAATTTTGTGTTGAGGTGATCTGTGCTGTTGCCATTCCCTTCTAGCTCTTTTTTTTCACGTACGAGACGTTTAACGTCTGTAGAATAAATTCTATTAAACCCAGTATGCGGATGGGAGGTAGTGGCATGTTCAGCAGCTTGTTTAATATTCTGGTTAAGATTGGCAATGTTAGATTCAATGTCATCGGATGTTCTTAGCGTAATATTTTCCGTGCAATGATTACTAAGATATTTTTTTGAATACCAGCCAATTAACACGATTTATCATCTTGACATATGGGTCAGGTAAAGCGCTTCTCAGTGGGCTACAGATTAAAACTATCGTGGGAGAGTGATCGGACAAGAGATTTAGGGAAGCTTCAACTTGAATTAATTCCCTAGAAATACTTTTTATGACGCCAAAATCTATAAAATCTGGAATTTTTCGTACGTCAGTATGTCAGTAAGTGGGCTCCCCACTCGAAATGACGTCCAAGTCCATTTTTGCAATTGTGTTGGACAACGCTCTACCTCTGGGTGTAATAAGACGCGAACCCCAAAACATATGTTTTGCATTGTAGTCGCCAGCTGCTACAAAACAAGGTCCAAGGGATTTCTAGAAATTCTCGTATTGATCCTCAGCGATTGAAAATCTGAGAGGGGAGTAAATTGAAGATATCACGAAATTTGTACAAAAACTTTCAATGCCAATATTTGTTGCTTGTAGGTGTTATTCACAAATGTTGTCAAGAATATAGTGCTTGAGTCTTGACACTATTAAAATTGCTGATCCACCGCAAGCTCTTCCTCTAGGGTCCTTTAAATCATATAAGGTATAGCCATAAATTTTAAAGAGGCTTCTCGAAGTCAAATGAATCTCACAGACCAACATTATATAAAATTTTTTCCATGAGGAAGTGCTCAAGTTCGTTTTTATGTTGGCGAATGCCGCTTGCGTTCCAGAAACATATTTTTAACATGTTCATGGTTTGTTAACTAATGCTTGAAGCAGTGTATTCTGCATTCGAAGTATTTCCTGCATCATGCTAGTCATATTTGTTATAAAGTAGTTTATAGTTTGCACCAGATTATTAATAGTAGCTTCAAGGCGATTAAAATTAAAGCTTGTGTCAGTATTTTTTGAATTATTTGGTGGGAAAACATTTTGTGTGGGAATTGAATTTGTCTTAGCAGCATCTACATACGATACACGGGAAGTAACTGTTTGCTCATTTGCGCAAAAGTGGTAGAGTAAGCGTTTGCTGATTGAGCTGGAGCGAATTTAGGTTTTTGCACCATAGTCTGCTTTACGAAAGAGTACACAGGACAACCTCTGTAGTTAGCGGTGTGGTTACCTCCACAATTACTGCATTTTTTATCACTTTGATCTTTTGGCTTATTGCAACTAGCAGGGCCATGTAATTCGCCGCATACAACACAAAAAGTAGGTAAATTGCAGTAAGTTTTCGTGTGGCCATATTCTTGAGAATTATGGCACTGTACGGGCCCAGAACGCTTGTGTGGTTCTTCAGCTGATATTTTTTGGTATAACAGGTATTTTAAGCTATAAATTGGGTGCATCTCATTTTTTTTCAATTTTATATCATTAGACTCAAGTTCAACACGAAATAGGAGTTGGGGAATCTTTTCCCGATTTATTATATTGTGCACATTTTTTACCTTAAACCCCTGGAGGACGAGTGCATATTTTATTTCTTCGGGAACAACGTTAGAATCTATGCCCTTCAATACGATCTGCAGGCCTTCAGCGCTCTTAAGCTGGTATGTGTAGAACCTTGTTTTATTTTTTTCAAATTCAGCAACCATTTTGCGGAAATCTATTTCGTCATAAATTTGAATTTTGGTTTCATCGATGCTGCCGCGTTTTATTAGAACAATATGAAATTTATTCTCATCAAACCGAGATTAATTTTTTGATAAGAGCGTTGGAATTTTTTTGCACACTTCTACCGATATTCGGTAGATTCTACCGAATACGTTTGTGAATTTAACAATCTACCAATTCTACCGAACAAGCCCTGAAATCTACCGAATATTGTTATTTAGTAATTTAAGTCGATATACATATGTGAAAATTGGCTATTTTGCCACATAGCAGTGCGGCCGGAGAGCGGTCATTTTCTGCCATGAAAATCATTAAAACAGAACAAAGAAATCGGTTAAAAACTGAAACTATAAGTAACCTAATATTTGCCAAAGAATTGTGCCTTGGTGATGAAATATTTATTCCTCCCAATGATTTAATAATTTCTGCACAAAAGTTTAAATTCATAAATGGATCTTATGTATAATCTTTGTAGTTACAAATGCTTGTCAAGTAAAAGTCATTTTAGTAGCTTTATAAAACCTATGTACAAAAACTAAATTCCTGTTATTTATGCATATTATTTTATTTATACATAGCATATCTATATAAAGGGTAAGGGCAAATAACTAGGGATGACACTTTTTTTTATTGTAAATGCATAATTGCTTATGGCAGTTTAATTTCCAATCACATGTGAAGTTTTAAATGCGCTTTTGGAACCTGTTTAGTTTGATACTTTCACTTACCCTTTATATATAAGTACATATGTATATTTTGTTATATTTTATGTTTCTTTGAATAAAAAAAATTCTACCGAATTTCATTCAAATCTACCGATTTTTTTTGTCGATTCTGCCGAATTAAAAAAAAAATTAAGTGTGCACACTGGTGGCGGCTTAGATGTTTTGTTCGTGGATACATCGGATTTTTTGTTGTAATCTTGCAATATTTAAAAACGGTTTTGACGATTAGTAGAAGATGCGCTGTTATCCCTAGACATCTTTGGAGCAGATGAAATTTTTGAAGAATTCGGGCTTCGCCCACGCTTTACCACGGTTATATATCTGTCCATTCCGACTTGTACCTTTCGTTTTGAGCTGCTGTTATCTGTAGTGATAACTTTGTTAAGTGATGAACACGAGCCTCAAGGGAATGATATTACAGGCTTATATGAAGAAGTACTAGGCAATTGTAATGTTAATGAATCACTACTATTTGACATTGGAGAAAGCGAAGTTGTTCGCTGACGAAAAATTGACCTTGCCGTTAAAAAAGGACTTTCATCAGATTTATTATTTATATTGTTGTCATTAAGAGTTTCAGAACTCACAGTAAAATAAGCATTTCTGCCGATAGAACTCACTTCAAAAATTTTTGTATTTGAGGTACTCATAGAGTATTCTTCAAGGGAACTTTATATGTGTTTTTTTGTTTTCTGTTTTTTTTGTTTTTGTTATTTCTACTATGTAAAAAATATTAGCAAAGCAATAAAGCTTATCTATTAAAGTCAGTATGTACCTATTACGAATAATATGTACTACGAATATTTTTTTTTGTATAATTTTTTATTTGTGTCCAAAATTGTTTGGACAATAACTGACCATCTCAGATTTACAAGTTTTTTATAATTATATTTTCTATATATTTTATTGATAATTGGATTGTATTTACTCATAAATTGTATTGAATGAATTAACACTTTTGAGGATCTGCAAATTGGAACATCTTGTACAATATTTCCAATTTTCAATTAGAATTTCCGAGGTTGTCATTAGACTAAAAATTTAAAAGAAACTTACTTACCTTTGAGCTTTCGAATTATTCACATTAAAATTTTCATCAAAATTGATTTTCAATACTTACAAATTGTGCATCACTTGAAGAACATATCTATTTACATATGTACAACATTTGAAGTAAATAAGAAAATAAATTGAAAGACAAATAATAAATCAAAAGCAAAAGTAAGAGAATTTGTATTGTATTAGACGATACCCTACTCAGAAGACAAGGTAATATCCCCTTTGTTTAGTGAAAGGCCATAAGAACTAATCTCCGTCTTTGGTTTTCATTCTCTTAACCCCCTAAATTATAATCCTTCTTGGTAAGTGGTTATAATTGTATTTCCCTTTCAAGGTTGGTCCAATCAGCATTTCTATCTTTTCCTCCTTGGAAGAAAATCCTTAAAATAAACCCCGATTTTATTCAATTTGCTTAGTAAGTATGTAAGAAAAATTCCCCTAATCAACTGTTCGGTATGAATGTACAACGAGAACTCCATTTCCAATATATCTGAAAAACGAAAACTGAAAAATTTTGATTTCTTTGTTAACAAAATGTATACATATGAAAAATGCAAGAATATTTTCTTAATTTAGTGTTTTTCTTTCATTAAGCCGCATAAATTAAATTTTATTGTCAAAGAATTTTGTTTGTTTATCATATCTGATTAGAGATGGGAAGTCGCATTTTTGTGTTTGTTAATGGAATAAAATTAAAAAATTATGAAAAATGCCTAAAAATATTAAAAAAGACAATTCTGTAAAGTATTTCATAGTAAATGTCAATTAAAAAAAATTGCAATTTAAAACATTATCAAACAAAACACCATCTATGGTTCCTATATGAATAAAATTTTCTTGCAAGTTTTTACAAGTAAAGCGTTCATTTACTTTTTCGTATCTTGGAGAGTAATTTTCTAAATATCTGCTTTACTCTCTCGTTGCTAGTTTCTGCAACAGACTTTTTATTTTGGAAAACTGAGTTTTTGGTTATTAAGAGTTCAACTTCAGCACCGCAATAAGTAATAATAGTGTGAATTTAGATCTATATTATCAACATGATCATCATCAATGTATTTTTTGTTTAAAAAATTTCGGCACAAATGACGAATTAAAAATAAAACCTCTTTAAAATGAAGTGCACTCTTATGCTATCCGATTGCGTTTCAACATAAATATCATTTATTATTTTATGAAGATAACAAAAAAACAAACATACATCTTGCTTATATCATCCATCAACTATTTCATATAAATTAAATTTCATCATTGCATCCCACTGTTCAAGGACTCTATGTATATGCAACTGCTTGGTGAGACCACCAAATTTTTTGGGAATACTTGAAAATTAGATGTAGTTCTGAGTTAATATATATCCGAATATTTCTAAAATCATCTTTCGGACATGAGCTGTTGCAAAAAAAAAATCATTTATTCCTTTTAAGAAATCGCCAATGTCTCTAGGCAAACATTCCCCATCATAATCGAACAGTTGTCTGCCCCAAATCCTACTAAGCTTTCAATACTTAAAAACGTTAAAATATAAGAAAATTACTTATTACTGTAGTGCAAAAAGTTTCCATATTAATGGACAAAAAAGGTGCGAGAGTGTCACAGTGCCAGCCAGCATAAAATAGTTCCAAAAATGGCACAATTGTGCCACATTTCCCATCACTGGTTTGTATATGCGCCTATATATATGAAAAAGCAAGCATCACAAATTCTTCGTTCACGAAGTATTTTCTTCTTTACTCCCATACCTACAATACTAAAACAAATTTCTTGCAAAGAAGATTTCGTTGTAGTAAAGCATTTGAAAAATCCCACATGTCTTAAAAGTTTTTGTAAGTAGTCCTGTGCAGGACTTTAATACAAAACAACCTATCGTTAGCCGTTACCATTTTCAAAGCATTCGAAAAAATATGAAAAAAAATTATAATTTTTTTTGTGCTGCGGTTCGTTTTATAACAACACAAAATACCTATTCAATTTCAACTAAAATTCATGCGTGCATACTTTTAGGAGTTAAATACAAATCCCAATTCCATTTACGTCCTGTCTTACGATGACTCCAGAAATCGTTCGATTGAATATTTAAAAATTTGTTTGTTACAAGTATTCTATCTATTATCTTCATTGCTTTTTGTAAGCCTCATTAACAAATACTTAGCTAACTTACAAACCGTTATTATCTCTCTTTTTATACACAACTGCCATCTACACTTCTTTAGCTCACAACTGCTCATCCAAGACCCATTAAGATAAACTTAATTGGTTTTTGGGTAAGCTAAGCCCCTCTGAAAAGGACTTAGCCAACTCACACACGTTTTACCTATTTACAGCAATACCAACTGGCGACAATATACTCCATTTAGCCAATTCACTATCCTTTTTACCCTATTTTAACCATATTATGGCAACGCCAACACCACTACTTAGCAAAGCCACACTTTCTTTACCCTTTTTCACGAAGATATGGCAACTCTAACACCAGTATCTAGCGAAAAAAAAACATTTACGGATGACATTACCCCCTGGTGCTGAATTCGCATTTATCTATTTTAATTACTTTGTGGTGAACAAGCAATTCTTATATATACTTACCATACAAGACCTTTTGCTACAGATGACTCCAATTCACAACCTTGTGCAAATGGTCCTGCATCGTTGCATGTGCAAAGTGGTATAGTATATTGATACTCACCACTAAGAATTGTTAAGTGGTGAGTATCAATATCCAATGCCAGGGATGGAAAAGTTTGTACAATTGTACCATTTTTAGCACTATTTGAATGCCAAAAGTAGCATAGTACCCCATTGGCCAATTTAGCACTATTGAATTTTTTTCTATTACATATATTATACATGTGCCAAAAATAGCATTAAAAAATATTGAATCTATTAATAACCAGTTTCGAGCGCTGTTTGATGTAGAAGTTATTAAGTTCTTAATAAAGCACAAGATATTATGTATATATCTTTTGCTCAAAGGTATTAGAAATGAAAAATTAAGTAAATTAACCGATGTTTTCCGATATTTCAAGAATTGCTAGAGTAATGTTCTATATTCCAAATTCATCTGCAAATCTTGAAAGTGAATTTTCGTACCAAGGCGACAAAAGGCAAGACTATTTCGATCAACTGTCTCCAGTTGAATCAAAACGCTAGGGGGTAAAATTCTTTTTCACAATAGAATCACAAATTTTGCTGAGATTCACACCGCGTTGTCAAATCGATGTGAGCTACATATGTATGAGTGTATTAGTGTTTGAAAGAACCCTCTAGTCAGCATAGAACCATATATCTCTATGTCAATACTCTTTCTCCAGCGACAATTGCACTAGTTAAAATGTCGACAACTTTCCTTTTATGCGCGAGTAGAGATGCGTTAGAGAGAAAATATCTAGTGTATTTCTGGTGATATTGTCAATGAACGCGTCAATCGTTTTTTTTTCCATTTTTATTAATCCCCAACTAAAAAAGGGTTGTTGTAAGCTTGTAGTGTGTGTCTGTGTGTCTGTGGATCTGTGTATCTGTGTGTCCGTCCGTGTCCACGTACAGGCCAAACGGCTGGACCGATTTTCATTTTCTGTTTGAAGGATGACTTGATCGAGAGGGTTCTTAGCTATGTTCGAAGAAAATCGGTACAGCCATTTAGAAGATATAACATCTTTTCTGAAAAAAGTCGGGGTTTTTTTTATGTTGTGCAATATTAAATAAATATATGTAGACTAGGGTCACTAAAATCTAAAATAACTACCTTCTCAATAGTGCTAAGGTCTACTGATAGATTTTGAATGACAACCCTATGTTATTTGTCAATAGGCATTTGCATTGGCTGGGGTACACCTAGTCAGTAGCACTATTGACAATGTCACTAGAAAATCACTATAAGTTTACTATTGACAACGATAGAATATATCGATATTGTAGACTAGAGCCCCTAAAATTTACTAGTGAATATTTGGTGCCAATATCTCCATGTGGTCCCGAAAGAACTACTAAGTCAGTAGTGCTATAGTCTAGTGGTGGATTTTCAATGACAATCTAATGTTAAATGACAATAGATGATACCATTGGTTGGGGTACCCATGGTCAGTAGTGCTACTGACAATGTCACTAGTAAATCACCACAATTTCACTATTCGCACTTTCTGCAGGGAAGCAACACAAACTTATTTAAAATATTGTAAATACATAGGAATTCGCTGGTTTTTGTTTGTTTTATTTAACTTGATAATTGCTTTATTAGGGTTCCGTACAGCAAAGGAGAAAATGAACTGTAAGAGCTACGGACCTGAAATTTGGACACAGTGTGTAGACATTTGGCCACTACAACAACAAATACATGAGAGTTAAAAATTAAAGGGTGTTCCAAAACGAGCAACGAAAAATGTTAAAATCACATGTAATATACATACAATTGTATGAACATATATACACTTAAAATTTTAAA
Source organism: Tachina grossa (assembly GCA_949987645.1). Taxonomy (NCBI): domain Eukaryota; kingdom Metazoa; phylum Arthropoda; class Insecta; order Diptera; family Tachinidae; genus Tachina; species Tachina grossa. The sequence continues at coordinate 11,016,647 of OX465279.1, read as the reverse complement.
AGTTAGTGTATTTTTATACAGACTACAACAATTAACACTAAATTTAAAAAATTTAAATCAATGGTTAATTCAATTTTGACTTTGTGATTTTGACAACTTGCTCTTCTTGGAAACCGTAAGAGCAAAACTCTTGAAATTTTCAAAAACGCTAAAACTAAAAAATCAAAAAAAAATAAAATCGCCAAATCTAAGAAAATCGCCAAAAATAAAAAAATCGCCAAAACGAAAAAAAACACCAAAACGAAAAAAGTTTCTAGGACTAAAATAAATAGAGGCCGTTTAGATGAAGGGAGGCCTCGCTGCGACACGTCGCCTGCGAGTCTTGTTTTTAGGCAGGAAGTGAGGAGAAGCTTGCGGGGTAGCAAAAGTCGCACGTACTGGGAATTGAAGCGACAATTTTATCTCTTCTCTCTCACAAATTTTTTTCTCTCGTATTTTTTGTGTGCTATGTACAGACAGTGTTGCCAGTTAGACTAATTTTTTATAACATGCACCAAAGAAACAGTTATAATATAAAAATTATAAACAAATAAAGTAAGGAGAGAAAAGGAATTATTGTATTTTGGTGGTAAATTAAAAAAATAAAAATATGTGGACATATTAATTCTACATTTCTCAAACTAACAATTAGTTCCTTTACGGCAACACTGCTACGAATGAACGAACAAAAAGCATTGAACAAATTAATATCAAAAAGTCGCCTGACTGTTGCGACAAAAAAGTCTTCATGTAAACGCGCGTGGATTTAAGAAGGGACTCCAAAAGAGAACGTAAGCATTGTCGCAGCGAGGCCATCCTTCATCTAAATTGGCTCATAGCGAAAAACCGGGAAAATCGAAAAAAAAACCCTTAAACGAAAAAACCGCCAAAATGAAAAAATCGCCAAAATGAAAAAAAATCGCCTAAATAAAAAAAAAACCCAAAAACAGAAAAAATCACCAAAATGAAAAAAATAGCAAAAATGAAAAAAATGCGAAAATTAAAAAACGCCAAGACGAGAAAAAAGCGATAAAATTGAAAAAATCGTTTAAACTGAAAAATCTTAAAAAAGGAAGAAAGTGCGCGAGTCAAAGTCGCGCCTTGCTGAATTTATTTTAGCAACAAGCACAGCAACAATTAAAGGATGAACAACAGGAATTAAAAATTTAAAAGTAAAAGTAAAAGTAAAAGTAAAGACATTTACCATAGGTGAGCACTGCAGTACCACTAAAGTTTCAGTAAAAATAATAAAAAAATTTTAACAAGTAAATTTTTACTGATTACTAAAATTTTTTTCCACAATTTTTATAAATTGCCTAAATGATTTGTTATATGATGAGGTGCATTGAATTTTCAGTAATCAGTAATGCCCATATTCAAAATGAAATTCTACCAAGTGGCTAAATGTTTTTCATACAAAAATTTCAAAATTTGAATGAAAAAAACTTTGCCACTTGCTACAATTTTATTATGATTACAGCCCTACGATTAGTAATCAGTAAATTTACCGCTTACTGCAATTTTTAATGCAGTACATATACATATACTGCAGTGTGCCCATTTACTAACCAAATAAGTTTAATAAAACAAACAAAAACCAACAAATTCCTATGTGTTTACAATATTGAAAGTTTTGATACTTTTAATTAATTAATTTAAAAAAATATACTAAAAGCATAAGTACTTCCAACTTAAAAAAAAATTTCATTACTAGATGTTTACACATCTCCTCTGTGATCGGACTCACATTGCTTTTTTATTTTAGCCTATACTCAAGTTAAAAATAATCAAATTGTTAATGTAACCACAAACAGTTTTTCATCTCTACCGAAAAGTTTAAAATTTTGAGTTAATACCCTCTTGTTGATTAAGTGCGATATGTATTTTAAATTTCGAAAAATATAGTTACACAATCATTCAAAAGAAGTTTTGTAATGTATAAAAAAAAGAATGAAAATTTTGATATTAAAGTAAAACAGGATTATAATACAAATTTATTAATGAATGAAAATAAATTTGACTGTCACTTACACCATTTACAGAAATATGTGTGTCAAAAAAGTCTATATATTTATGAAATAACGTGTACCTTAGATTTCCGGTTTTCCCGGAAAAATCTGAAAAATCTCCCGGGAGGGAGAGGGTTTTCCTCACAATCTTGAATTAAAAATGATACAAATTTTTGTGAGGCATCCTTCCATGTATATACCCTTAACTTATCTAAATTGTTGTTATGGAGACGCTTAATGTAAGGACTATTTTTGCTGCTTACGCTATCATTAATTTCCTCAACAATACATTCAAAGTCCATATATACCACGAAGAGGACATCCATTTTTCTTTGATGCCCCTTAAACTGCAGAATAGTATCTGGACCTTGTCATGTGCACTCGTGTAAACACAGCACAGTTGCAATAGACAAATAAAAGAACAACAAAAAAGTAAATAAAAAGTATATAAAATTTACCGAAGATCTGTGTGAATTGAAGGAAGAGCGAGCACCGCTCGCTCCTCTTCCAGGAATGCGGTTTTGCTGGCGGTGCTGGATGAGCCAGACCGAAAAGAACAAGTGGCGGAAAAAAGTGGTGGTGTTGTTTTTCTTTAACATTTATTAATAAAACGTCTGATGTTAAATACAAAATGAAAAGTTATACAACATAGAAATTAATCAAAACAGCTAATAAAAGACTCTTTTGTGGTGAAAAACGAATTTCCAATAAAAAAGGTCTTGAAAAGATTTTTGTTAAATAAAAAAAAAAACAATTTTGATACACATGCAACAAAACCACACGCAAAGAAAAGATATGGTTGTAGAATGGTTGAGAAAATAATATTATGTTCTCTGAAACAAATGTGTGTCGTCAAAAACTAGTTATTGTTATTTTAAACATTTATTTCGTTACGATAAACAGAGTAATGTTTGAATTTAATAATTACATTATCACATCCATATAAAAGTGTGATATGGTTAGAGTTTAACAATATAGTTTTGTTAAAAATTTATGACTACAACATAATTTGTATTATTATTTAAAAATAATGTGATGTAAATAACAATATAATGTTTTCCAAGACCATACTATGTTAAGTTTACAAAAAATTTTTTCAGAAACATCTGTCAGTTCAGTATTTCGTTTGTAAGCTATCGGTAGTGTTAACTAAATGAATAAATATATAAAGTACAAACGAAAGGGTAGATCAATAAAAATATATAAACATTTGTGTATCTTTTTATACAGACATGGCTGTATGTCATGTAAGTATACATTTCTATATATACCATTTATTTCAACAATATTAATTTATTTTTATTTCGAATTTAACGCACAGCTGTTTCTACAATAAATTAAAAAATAAAATAGTATTATTATATTAAATAATACTGTAGTCGTATTTAACAATATTAATATAATATTAGAACATGGTATGGTGAGTCTCAATTAGTCACATCTAACAATAATGTTGTCATATTTACAATACTAAGATTATAATAGATTAACTCAGATAATATTATAATTAACTCAGATAATAATATTGTTAAAGTTTTTTTTTTCTATTAACAATAATATGATTTGACTGCAACCATATAATTCAATCATAGTATATTGCTGTTTGATTCTGGTTAACTTAACCATATTTTTTCTTTTCGTGCAAGAACGCAAGAAATCTAAAAATTTAAAATTTTAAAATAATAAAACATTTTAAAGAAAAACACACACACACACATATATTTGTATATACATTAAGTCACCAGCCATCAGCCACGTCGAAGGCCAAAGCCGCAAATTATGTATATCGCCATCTAGCGAGGTTAAACTCGACCAACACCGTTCAAAAGCCGGAGGTAGTTTTTTTGTATGGAAACCCAGAAACCCTAGGGGAAGACACCACTTAGAAGGAAGAAGATATTGTAAGGGCCATTATTATAACTTATCGTTAGCTAAACGTAGGATTTTATTGGATGGATAAACACTTTTTCATTCTTAAATCTTCATTTTAACCAAAAGTGAACGATAAGTTAAAGACAAGCTCATCCTACCTCTAACTTTTATCGTGAGGTATAGTCATTTGAAGTTGCCATATTTTCATCCCTTGCCACACTTTCTACTTTATAAATTACTGCCAAATTTATTTGGTTAAAATATGGTATAAAACAAAACCAATCCAACACAAAACACGTAATAATAAAGCAAAAAACAAAAGAATTGACAAAACTGTTTTCATTAGATTGTAATTTGACAAATAAACAAAAGCAAGTTGCCACTAAGTATTTTTAACAATCAATATCCACAAAATCCACAGAAATGTTGCCACCAAACAAAAACTGTATTATTTATTTTATCGGACAGTTGTAATAATGGACAAATTTTAACGGTCACTTTACAGTTCAGTTTTGCTAAAGTTAAGATTAACTATCCGGAACTTTATCGTCAAGTCATAATAATGGCCCTAAGATTGTTTGTTATTAAAGTACCAAATTCATAATAGATAATTTTCATTATTTAATTTGATGTTTTAATTTATAAATTCTTTATTCCTGTTTTATTAATTTTTTAAGTCGAATTTAAATTTAAAACTTATACTTTGGTTTAATTATACATACTCTGATTCATACTTAAATTATATATATTTTTTTGGGGGAAAAACATTAACCGTACAGGTCAGTCCTTTTGCCCAAATTGAGGCAAAAGTGCGCGTATCAGCAGTCCCGTAGTTTGAGCTCAGAGTAGGGTAGATTCGCATAAGGGCTCCGTTAGCCCGCGGTTTAGGGGTGCTTTTCTTTCAACAGAAATTACACTAAATTTTTTTTTGGATTAATGTAAAGTTTAAATTGTATCTTATTTTATAACAAATGTGCTTTTTGATTGCTTTTTTTACATAAAACTAAATGATTATTGTTATTTGAATTCATGTTAATAAATATGACAAACACATTGTTGCCTTATCAAAATTGAAATTTCACGCACGTTATTATTGAAATAATGGAGTAAATTATTAAAGAGAGGAGGTAAGTAAGGGGTAATTTGCAGCAATGGACGGATGTTTTGGGGCATATAATTAAACACATATGAGATGTCATTGAAAGGTGGGTAATAGATCCTGGCATACCATCAGCCAGGTCGGGTTAATAAGGAGAGAGTGTTTGCTTCGGGCCTCATACGTTTTGTTTTTTTATGTTATTTCTAAATGCTGGTATGATTTATTTTTTTTTTATGTCGTAAGTAGCAGTAACCACCAGATTGGCTGGCAAGAACTCCACCCAAGACGGCGACCCAACAATCTGTCCACTTAAACATACTTATAGTTTTTTTTTTTTTTTTGAAACAGCAACTCGCTTTACATAAGGTAAACAGCCTGATGGCATGGTGGTCACAATTTTGCCACATTCTGCCTCATGGCTACTCATTCCATTCTCTCTCAATGTAGCTTACGCAGCAAAAATTTTCAAAAAAGGTAATCGAGTTTGGAATTAGTCATTTTTGGTGGAAGCTATTCCTTACTGGATTACCAACTTAATGATTTTAACAAGGAGTGAGACTAAAATAATCGATTCTTGAGAAGTAGTTATGTTGTTTATTGTAGGAATTAATTATTTATTTCGTTGTGGGAAGTAGTTATTTTTTCTTGATGGAACAAACTACTTTTTTTAGTCGAAAAAAATTACTTAATTTGCCGTTGTTTGAGTAAATGAAAGATCTTGATAGAAAAACTCAAGTTTTATTACATAAATAATAACTTTTTAAGAAAAATATAAATAAATTTAGAAACATATTGAAACAAATACACCATTTTGTAAAATTTTCTTTTATAAACTCAATTGATTCGCATCCGTGCCTGTATTGTTACGTCTAAATACTTTATTTAGAAAATTTTCAATTTTTTTGATAGATGAACTTTTATTAAAACCGAAAATGAAAAAAAATATTTGGAATATATAAAACAAGTATACACAGAAAAAATAGACAAGAATTATTTTCAATAAAACCATGTTATTGAATAAAATTTTAGTTTCAATAATATTTATCATTACCTTGAATATTGTATTTATCAATTCCGCACATTTTAAAATATCATTTAATGTCATTTGTTTGTGTTGGTGTTTTCCTTGCTTGTTGATTGACTAAACCTGGCCATGTGCTGATGTTGTTGTTTATTTTGATTGTTGGTGTTGTATACGTGTACATTCGGACAAGAAGCCCAAAAAATTCGTGGCTTGTTTGTTTTTAATCAACAAAGTTATTTTTAGATTAGAAGAAACAAAAGAAATTATGTTTTGCGTGTATTCATTATTTGCGTATCCAAAAGCGATTTGCTCTTTAGCTGAGTGGTACGTACGTTAGTTTATTAGTCAAGAGATTGCCGGTTCGACTCATCCTAAACACATTTAGTTTTAATAGCAGCCAAGCAAAAGCAAACAAAAAGGGGTTGAATTGAAAAATGTGACATTCATCAACACAATAACAATTATCACTGAAAATAGAATTTCAGTCAACAACTTTTTTCTTTGATTCATTAAATTTCTTTATTGACTGAAAAAAATATATTCAATAAACGTGCATACAATTTTATTTATCAATAATGCAAAAATCGTCATCACAGAAAATTCGAAAGATTTTTTTATTGAATAAACGATTTTTGTATTCAAATATCAAAATCATTTTTTTCTGTGTATGTATCCTTAAATTAAAGTGTATAATTTGTTAACTTACCTTCACCATTCTCCAAAAGCAGTAAGTTGGCATCGTTCATTTTCTCGTCCTTGGTCACGTAATAAGGACCAATGATCTGATCTGCTCCCCCATCATACCCAAACACATTTACACTTATTGTCGAATCGTTCACCTCGAACTCCTTGATTTTTTTTAGTGCTAATGGGTAGGTTAAATTTTTAAAATAAATAAAATATAACCCACTTCAATTGAGTTCATTTGAAACAAAATAAATTTTTAATGCACAGAAAAAAATGATTTTGATATTTGAATACGAAAATCGTTGATTCAATAAAATAATCTTTCGAATTTTCTGTGATGACGACATTATTGATAAGTAAAATTGTATGCACGTTTATTGAATATATATTTTTTCAGTCAACAAAGAAATTTAATGAATCAAAGAAAAAAGTTGTTGACTGAAATTTTATTTTCAGTGATAATTGTTATTGTGTGTGTGTGTGTGTGTGTGTGTTGATGAATGTTACATTTTTCAATCCCTCTTTGTTTATAACTAAATGTGTTTGGGATGAGTCGAACCGGCAATCTCTTGACTAATAAATCACCGTACTTACCACTCAGCTAAAGAGCAAATCATTATTAAATAAGCAAATAATGAATAGAAGCAAAACATGATTTCTTATATGCCCATTGTCTTTATATAATCTAAAAATAACTTTGTTGAGTAAAAAAAAACAAGCCAACACGTTTTTCGACTTCTTGTCCGAACTCACACGTATACAACACGTATACAACAATCAAAATGAACAACAACATCAGCACATGACCACGTTGAGTCAGTGATGGGAAATGTCGCACAATTGTGCCATTTTTGGCACTATTGGTTGTTGCCTGGCACTGTGGCACTCTCGCTCCGTTTCTGGCACTTTTTGTCCATTAAATATGGAAACTTTTCTTATTAATTTTACGTTTTTAAGTAATGAAAACTTAATAGTCTATGCTGACAATTCTTCGGTTCTGATAGTTAAAAGTAACGGTTTGCCCAGAGACACTGACGATCTATTAAAATGAATACATAAATTTGTTTGTAACAGCTCATGTTGTAGAGATGATTTTATAAATTTTTACAAATATTTCAACTCTGAAATTTATGAAATTCTTAAATATTCCCCAAACCGTTGGTTGTCTCGTCAAGTTGCTGCAGATAGAGTCTTTGAACAGTGGGAGCCTGTGAAATATTTCTTCATATTATAAAATTTTTAGTCATAATGCAATGATAAAACTATATTCATATTTCATATTTTCTTATTGTCTTTTGTTTTTCAAATACATGGAGACGCAAACAATAGTTTCAATGAACAATTTTTAAGTAATTTTTATCGAATCGTTCAAGGTATTCTTTTTATTCTCTATTCTTCATCAAACGCGGAAAGTATATTTCTAGTTCGAAATTTGATCAAAAGTAAAATGTAATACATGGTAAAGATTTTTGAAGTCTAACAATAGATCTTGTTATAATCGTAATACATATAAAATTATGAACCAAAAAAGCAATACAAATTCTACTATACCGACAGAATCTTTGTTTGATTAAAATAAATAGCTAACAATGATTAATATTTTTATCGTGCACGAATTTGTACAACTCGACAGTATTTTAACCACAAAAATAAATTGATATTGTATTAAAGTGACGTCGATGTCGACAACTGGACGAGTACATATGTAAATTGTCGCTCACGATAAACTTTACAGTCTGTATTTTAAAAGTTATCAACAATTTTGCAATTTTGATAATAAAAAAGTTAATTTTTTACCACATGTCTTTCACTATTATATCGAAAATAGGGCTAGAAATGTATTAATGTATATATACAAATAATTTTAGACCGTGTTTTTTGTGATATTAGTAAATTTTTCTAGTTATAAACACAATGCATTATCATTCAAGAACCATAATTTAAATGAACATCAAGTGCCAGCATTAAAATTACATAAAAAGTTGTTTGGCACTATTCAAGTGATTTTGGCAGTATTTAAAAGCAGATTTGGCACGAAATCAAGATCTCCAATTCCCATCACTGCGTTGAGTCAATCAACAAGCAAGGAAAACACCAACACAAATAAATGACATTAAATCAATGCTGCCCACAGAGAAAAAACCGAGAGTAATGTATAATCGTATGTGGATTCATTTGTACAAAATGCCAGTAGTAGGGAACTGGCGGTTCTGGCGCCGATTAAAATTGTTAAATTGTGGCTGAAATTGTTAAATTGTGGGCTGAAATTGTTAAATTGTGGCTGAAATTGTTAAATTGTTGCTGAAATTTTAAAATTCTTGGAAATTTGTGTTTTCGGCGGCGCTTTGATGTTTTTTGTTTACATTAGGAGTTTTTTTGTTTACATAAGGAGTTTTTTGTTTACATTAACTTTGTGTGAACGGGTGATTTTTTTTTGAGTTACATTAATTGTGATAACGGGTGATTTTTTTTTTGAGGTTTCATATGAGTGTATATGCCGACGGCAACACATGATTATTATTTTTTTTCAAATGCCGACGGCAAAACATGTTTATTAATTTTTCCTAATGCCGACGGCAAAACATGAATATAATTTTTTCAAATGCCGACGGGAAAATGATTTTTTCTAATGACGACGGGAAAACGTGAAAGTTATTTTTTCTAATGCTAATGTTCGTGTTGATAGACTGTGAGAATTTGGACGTGATTTGAGTAGGTGGCGTTGTTGCCGTATTATGTAACCATAGGAATTTGTGGATGTGTCTGTCTGTCTGTGAGAATTTAGGTGAAGGTTTGATTGGCAGGGGGCGGGGTGTAGTTGAGGTAGATCGATTGCGTGTGTAGTTGTGTGTGAATGTATGTGTATGTGTGTGTGTGTGTGTGTGTGTATGTGTATGTTTGTAGGAATTTCAATGTGTGTATTTCTGTAGGAGCTTAAGGCTGATTGTGATTTATGAGGGGTGAGGTGTTCTAGTAACATGTAACCGGGGGAATCTGTGTGTTTGTATGTCTGTAGGAGTTTAAGGCTGACCATGATTTGGGTGGGCAGGGTTGTTGACGTAATATGTATCCATGGGGATTTGTGGATGTGTCTGTCTATAGTAGTTTAAGGCTGATCGTGATTTGAGGTGGGTGAGAATGTTGTTGAGGTAAATTGGTTATGTGTATGTATGTATATATGTATTTTTGTAAGAATTTAAGATGATTGTGATTTATTAGGGCCGAGGTGTTCTTGTAATATGTAGCCGTGAGAATCTATGTGTATAGACGTCTGTAGAAGTTTAAGACTATCTGTAATTTCAGGTAGGTGAGAGTGTTGTGTTGTTGAGATTAATCTTATATATTGTATATGTATGTATGATCATGGGAATTTGTGTATGTATATCTGAGGGAGAATTTAAGGCTCGTCATGATTTGCAAAAGGTGGGGTGTTGTTGAAATTTTCTTGGATATTTCTTATATGAATTCTGCTATGTGTGTGTATTTGAGCTGGTATTTATGTGTAGGTAGAAATAAATTGTTTTCAATATCGACATATGGTACTATAAAATACTATCATATATCTGGACTTCCCTAATCCTAGTATGCTTTTATACTTACGATTGCTTTATATTTTCTCATGCTTAAATTTGTCTCGCGTTGAAGTCAGTCTGTGTGAAATTTGTTTATATTACAGATTTTGTTTATTTAACTACATTCGTCTTCTTTGACTGAAAGAGTTATCTACACACAGAGAAAAACCAACTTGAAATCAGTAAGAACCATGCTGAATTAATAAGAACCATTAGCGAAGGTTTAGTCATATTGAAATTTCTTATTTCAATATGGACAAAATATTAATTTACAGTATTCATTTATTAAACTCATTAGTTTGTAGATATCTCAATATACATTTTCTATTATATTAAAAATTATTGAATTAATGTGATGAATTCTTATTTTTAAGCTGCAGATTTTCCCTGAGTGTATGGATTGTTTATATTTGCATTGTGCTTTAACTAAACGACGCTTCATATATTTTCATGATGTAGGTCTAATAAATACTTAAGCATTGATAAGAAATTTGATATGTATACATACATATCTACAAATTGATTTTATGTATGTATGTATGTATGTATGTATGTACATATATATGTACATACAAATAAGTGTTCAATTCAATCTTTGAATACATTTTTTATTTTATTTTTTGTCATGTGATGTCTGTTGTTGGTGAAATTAAAAACATTTTAATTTTTATCTGCGTTTACTTAAAAGTTTGTGAGGATTTTCTGTTGTAAGTAAAACTGAATTCTTGAAGATATGTGCTTACATACTCTATAGTAATAGTAACTATAATAGAAATATTTCTTATACTTAATTTACAGTTTTTTAAAGTATAGGGTATAAAATTTTTTCTAGCTATAGCCTTCTACATTTATTTTGGAAAGCTTGCTTTGCTTTTTGAAAATGTATAAACATTTTTAAATGAAACTGATCCGGCACTCCAGCTTAGGTACTGATAGTTTTTTTTGTTGTTAGTTAACTTACTTATTTTTTATTTTTTATTGATAAACATTGGAAATCAAAAGGGAGTTTTATATTGTAATTATTATTTTCATAATTGTTGAAAACAATCGCTGCTTTTTGTTTGTTTTTTGCGATGAAATCATTTGAATTACTTTTGCAACTTTACGCGTTTATAAAAATTATGTTATTTTCTATATTTCTTAATTTATAAGACTTTTAGACTTTGTCCTTTAGGGGTTATATATTCTATTATACGATTATGAATAAGAATGCAGTAAGCTGATGTATTTGCTTACTGCTTCAAATTAAAATTTTATTAAATTGAATAAAAGGAGTTTTTTTTTTCTTAAACTCTAATGCAGTTAGAAGCGCTGGAGATTCTTTCATATAACAGCTTTTTTGAAATTTTTGATACATAGTATAATATTGTTACGTTTTTCTCTCTATAACAACGCTTTTCCGTAGATCCGAGGATTTGCAAATGAATACAAGAGCCGAGTGTAGTAATTAGGGTTAAGAATGATACAAGTTTTATTTACAAATACACTTATACTAAATTACTCAAGAGCTTATATAAACTAATACAACTTAAACTAATAAATTACACACAAATATTCACAACTGGTTACCACTGCGCCTTCCTCGCTGTAGTTTACGCACGTTTCTTAGCTGGCTGCGTAAGTAATCACGTGACACCTCTTTGTCTACTGCTCGTCACACACGGCACTCACTCTGCCGACACTTACAGTTGATACACCAATAAAGACTCACTGGCTTTACTTGCACCCTTATACACGTCTATTCGCTGCGCTGTTCCCTTTACTCCAGTCGACACGATAGACTCCACAATAATCTCAATTCCACGACAGACTATTATCAATTCACAACTTAATTATCAACTGATTAACGAGTTCTTAACTTCACTACTTTCTGATTAGCACTAACTATAACTGTTCGCGACTGACTTACAACTGCAACTAACTAACTCATTGGATGCGTCACCTCTATTTATATTTCACAGAAATTCCACTAGAAGTTTCAAGCAATGTCTAGACGATCATTATCATCTTATATGCTGCCTAATTAAGTTCATGTGGTAACTATGTACATACATGTGTATATGCGTACGTGTGTACATCATTAACTAAGCAACACACGGTGGTTGTTTATCTTTTGCTTTTCGTTTGAATTGGCATGTATGTATGTGTACAAATATGTGAATCTTCTTAATAGCAGACGCTTTTTTTTGTTGTTGTTGCTTTTGCTTGTTTAATCAAGCTAGGCATGCTTATTTAGTTATTGGCTACTTTCTAGACTATTCTTTGCTTTGACCCTGTAGGAATATTTTCGCGTAGCATTTACATTAACCCTGTTGGAATATTTCTGTGTAATGCTACTTAACATTGTTGACGGCTATTTTCGTAACACTGCCGCCCACTTAAGCCTATTCGTCCCGAATAGGCACATCATCGCCTTTCTTTTTCTGCGTTTTCTAAACGCCTTGTAGTTACGCTGGAGACGACTACCTCTTCCACATTTGTCGGCTTTAGTTCTGGCTCTGTCTCGTTTCTCAACTGGAACTTGTATTGCCATACGCTTGAGGTGACTACTTCGATATTCGTGGCCCCTGGTAGTACTGACTCTGCTTAGTATTTCCGCTACAGCTTGCCTTGCCGTTCGTTGGAGATGAAACCATATTTGACATTTGCAACCCTTGGTACTGAATCTGTTTCGTATTTCCAATACAGCTTGTCTTGTTTTACGCTGGAGATGACAATTTCTCCCGCATTTGTGGCTTTTGGCTCTGACTCTACCTTGTCCCTTGACTAGAGCTTGCCTTACCACTCTACATTTATGGCCCTTGGCTCTGACTCTACCTTGTCCCTCGACTAGAGTTTGCCTTACCACACGCCTGAGATTCTTTATAGAAGTTGTCTTCCTCTTCCTGACTGCTTTTATACTGCGCGCTTTGTATACTGTAGCAGTTTCTTTACCTTGAGCAAGCGAGACCATTTCACCCATAGTTTGTTCCGCTGTTTCGCAAACCGCTTTACTATCAGCTAAGTTAGCAACGTTCTTTGTTTTGCCGGAAACTTCTATGTCACGAGCTTCATTTACTTCGCTGGAAACTTCTGGCTCACGTCCAACCTGTTGACACTGACCACTGTTGATTTCGTCTTCTACTTTCAGTTTTTCCTCAGTGTCTTCCTCTGTGGCAGAAATGTC